>JAYMTK010000013.1:0-114223 GCA_036897405.1 Pelargonium myrrhifolium | reverse complement strand
GCAATACCTGAGTTCTTAGCTAGTGAAAGGGGCCTTTTTAAGTGGCAGGAATACGCTATATAAGTCAAGCAAGTCAGTATAAGCAGTAGGTGCTGGCAAATAACAGATCCTATATAATATAAGAGGTAAGTAACTTCAACTATAGTGTACTTGGGTATCCTATCCTTTTTTCTACTTGTTGGAAAGACTTTTACTTAACTTAGAATTTCTTCCTATTCTGCTTTAGGACTGAATAAAATATTAACTATGTAAGGACTCAACATTAAGGAATTTCTTAAATACTGGGAATCCCAAGGAGTTACCGGATTATGATAATAAAGGGTTTAGAGAATAAATTGAAGCTAAAGAAATTTCTGTTGATGTCAGTATTTCAGGTCGTACTGTGTCCGGGGTTTAACTATTCTTATACTATTAGGCCTTAACCTCGTAAACTACGGCTTTTTACTCTTGTATCTCTATTTTCTAAGTTCATATCCTCTTTATTTAAACGATAAGCTACTTCAAAGCTACAGGGTAATAGAGCAAGGCTAGAAGAGAAGTAATTCCTGTTTTAGCGCAAGGCCAAAGGTGGTGTACAAAGGATTTAGAATTCTACCTATATTTTTTTGACTCGGGATGCTTACCTAGAATTCTATTCTGGAAATCTGGAAAGGCTCCAAAAGCTTAAAATGTAAAGGTATCAGGTAATAAATGGCAAGAATTTCTATAAACTTAGGGGCTCCTTGCTTTAATCTGTATTCATCTAATCTTTTAGTTTATTGTAGGATTCCTTTCGCAAGTTAAAGGTTTTCATTAAGGGAACTTTCTTTATGTCATGCTTTATTTTAGAATAAATCGCACGTAAAGTCTCAGAAAATTACTATATAAGGACATGCTGATTTGTTATCTTTAACTTTTGGAAAGTCTTATAAATTAGGTTCTGGTTTTCTCGATAGTCAAGATTTGAAGCTAACAAAGTTTCTTTTTTAGAGCCCGTTCGTTGGAGTCGGTTAGTGCAAGGAATATAAGTAATTCTAAATACAGAGTTCAAGTCTTAAAGGCTTAGTAAAGAATTGAAATATAGAAGATTCCACTTTTTATGAGTTAAATGTATCCAACTGAGTAAAGTAATCCAAGCTTAAAGATATAAAGCCTTTTTAGAGAATAACTAGGGTTATTGTAATGAGTCTTTATTCCATTTTATTCATTCATAATCTTGATCCGGAAGTCCTTCTATTTATTGAAAAGAGTTTTAGTACTTTATCTATCCTGGAATTTACTACAACTAGAAAGTAGATGCGTAGCTGTTTCTAAAAAGGAGGTTGTCTTTTTGCTTTTATCAAATGTCCAGGACTTTGGAATTTAAGGGCAGTTTCAGATTCAGAACAAACTTATTTCTTTAGCATTTAAGTTTTAATTCGTTATTTCGTTCTCCCTTTTATTATTGATATTTTTTTAGGGAATATAAGAATATTGAAGCTAGAGTAATGGAATTTGTTTGCAGTGAGTAGAGTCTTACCAGTTTTAGTGTTCAAGATAATGTATTCTATTCATTCTCCAGTGTAAGCAGTAGATCTTGGCAGGTAGTCTTTAGTTTGGCAAGGTCGACTAGACTCTTCCGTATCTGTAATGGCTAGAGGCTTGGCTTACTAAGGCTGACATTGAAAGGCTGAGGATAACTCTAACTCAAAGCTAATGTATCTCGATCGGCAAGGATTCAGGATGGCTGGATAACACTTCAATTCTGCTTGACTATGTTTAAGAAATGACAGGAATTCCTAGTAGCTGTGACTTAAATACCAAGTGGCTAATTCTTTTGGATTTTTCAAGTAGGAAGGGAAGAGTACAGTAACTAAAAGACATATAAAGTGAGCAAATACAATATAGAAGATAGCTTTCTTGTCCTTCTTCTCTTATACTACTTCTATGGGGTCGGGCTCTTACAAAATAAGGACCAAAAATACAAATAAGAAGGGCTTATACGGAACTCTCAATCTGAACCAACCACATACTTGTCAATTCACAAAAACTCTACCAAATGGGAGAATAAAGAATTTCTCGAAAAGAGGGTTTCTTTCAAAAAAGACTATGAGGAAAAAAAGCTCTAATTCTTTATTTGTAGGGAGGGCATTTCCAGGAGATAGGTCTAAGGGGAGGGCTGAGACTTAGAGATATGAGAGATGTATGTCAACTCTGCGAAAGGGATCCCCCCGGTCCTATTAATTTAAAGTAATATTCCCTCTAAAAGAATAGTGAAAAAGATTCCTAAGGAGTTTTCGAAGTTTCTGTGGTAGTGTAGTATAAGGGAGCTTTTCTAGTAAGAGATACCTGGCGGAAGTCCCTATTTTTCCGCTTTTCATATTCCACTCTTTCGAAGGTTAGAATTCCGATTATGCGGGATTTATAAAAAAAGGCTTAGTTTCTGTATCTTTGATTTAGTCTTCTGCATAGCTATAAGGATAGCAGTTAAGCCTTTCCAGTTATAACTCAAGGAGGTTCCTCTCATTCAAAAAACCTCTTACAAAAGCAAGCATCAGGGGACGACTCCTAGCTGTAAGCACTTATATATAGAAAAAAGCCCTTTTATATCCTGGAGCGCTCCACTACTTAGGTTAGGAAACTCAACTTTTTTCAACGAAAAAGCATTTACTAATTAATTATTCAATAACATACGCTAGTTTAGCAAAGGGATTCTACTTTTTATGGGAGCTTTAGTATACTATTGTCTGACCGAGGTAAAACAATATAAATAAAATAAGGGCCCCTTTAGCAAGCCCTGGCTACGTTTAAGTGAGTTTTCACAAAAAAGTTATAAAAATAGGAATGATATCAATTTATGAAGCGCTTTTGGCGTGTTCATAGCAGTCTTTATAGGACTTCGGTTGAGCAATTTCTAGCGGCGTAGGAGGCTCTCTTTTTAGAAAGTGTTTTACTTTAACTACCCTGTACTAATATACTAATCTTGGGAATTCCAGTAAATTATAACGTGGGAATACCCATAAGTGTAGCTGCCTATGTTAAGGCCGGCCGAAAAATACCGCAAAGGAAAAAGTATGTAAGAGCAATTTGCTTATAAAATAAGTATAAGTACAAAAAGTCACTCTTTCAATACTTGAGTTGAGAGAGAATGCCGGGATACCTTAAAAGGAAGTGCCATAACAAGCAAATGTATGGTATATAAATATGCAGCTACTTCGAGGTCTGAGGGCCCCTTTTTACCTTATCTATATTTGACAGTTCCAACCTGTTTAATTACCTATTTCACGACTGTTGTAATAAACCTCTAGGGAATCCTGTCATAGCTAAAAACTTACTAAGATACCTAATCCCAAAACATATGCGAATTAAAATTTGTAAGAGTTAGGATAGAACTATTAGCATGTAAAGTCCGTTAACTAAGCTAAGATAGAATTCTGTACAAAGCTCGTTATTCAGAGGACTAGAAACCTCAAATTTCGCCGGGGTTTATGCAAACAAATTTGCTATTGAATATAAAAACCTTTTGAGATTTGCTTGGATCTCCTTACCCGGAGTCCCTTATTGAAAGGCAAAGGTCATCCTAAAAACGTGAACTAATGAAATAGGGCCCTATGTTAGGGCAACAAAAAGCGCTTATATAGAATAAAGTCCACCTTTAGTATAATAAAAAATAGGATTCCTTTAATAAAAGTGGCATTTCTGAGCGTAAAAAAAGAGGATGCTGTGGATAAAACTTTATCCTAGGGGAACAGGCACTTATCCGTAGGATATAGTAAATAGGTTAGCATAACAAGAGGAGCGCGTGTAGAAAATGCCAAATAGGTGGAAAATACTTGTACATAAAGGCTATAATAAAGTAATCCATAGGTTAAAAATTCATGGAGCAAAACCTTTTCTTAAAAAGTAAACCGAGGAAAACATATATGGATATAGTTTATTGCAACTCTCGAGAAAAAGAAATTCCTCTGTATAAGACCTTCTTCAAAGCTAATTAAAAGAAAATACCAACGGAGTAATAACTCTAAAGACTCTGGGTTATACGAGTACCTATAGCGTGCATTATCGTAGCTAGTGAAGTTAAATAAGTACTGCTTAGTAAAACCTAAAAAAGCTTTTTTTGTGAAAAGTTGTAGAGTAAAGTAGACATAAAACTAAAACTAGGGGCAACAAGCTGACTCTAATTTAAGGCATAACTCGCGATATCTGAATAACAATATTTTTGAACCAATTTATTCTATAATTAATACTTAAGGGTGTTAGTACATCCTGTGCTGGTAATAAGACTGAATTTTCTTTTTTATAGTCAACCGATTCCCGGCCCTAGTATACTCCAAACCGGGTTTGCTGCCAAAAAAAAATATTAATAGACTTTCATTACTCTTAAATTTTTGAATCTCCGTATTCTTGCGAGGCTTACTATAATAAAGGATACTCCAATTTAACTTCAGAATTCTGGAATTCCTAATTCGGCAAAAAGAGCCTTTTCAAGGACATTTTTATTGGATTGGGATCCCTTTTTGGTATATTCCATTCAAAGTTCATTAAAATGTCTAACCTTCAGAAAAAGTCTATACTAATTAAGTATGCCATTTAAGGTAAATAGCTGGGAAAAGGGCTCTTAAAAAGATATGTGCATAAGCAAAAAACACGCAGCTTTCTTTTACAATAGAAGAAATTTAGAGAGAATTGCTAGTAAAAAAAAGCAAGAACTTACTGTCAGCACGAATTTCCTAGGTTCGAATCGACTTGTTTTAAACTGTATTAGTGACTCTCCGGTAAATATAGACAAAAGGGCTGGGTTTTAAAGACGGTGGTTTTTCAGGTCCCTTATAAGTAAGTATAATAAGTCAGCTGCAGAATCCAATCAAAGTACAAGTGTAGTTGCAAGGCAATATATTTGAATAAGAAAGTGTATATGAAGGCTATCGTTCTGGAGAAAAAGCTTAGGGGGTTGAGATTCCCATAGGTATGAAAGCAGGTATAACTCTGGAGAAAGGCCTAAGAGCTTTGATTCAAGAATTAGGGGTATGAAGATTAAGACTAAAAATTAAGTCAGTAAGCAAGAATGTTTTGTCCCCTATAAATTCTAAAGAAAGGGGGTTTCCTTGTCGTTAGTTTAAGAAAAAAGTGTTCTAAGGTTAAGTAGGGGAGTCCAGTTTCAGTTACTCCGCAAAAGACTTTTGGGAATAAAAGAGGGCTAAGGGGGCTTGTTTCAAGTATTTAAGTCGAAAATTCTGCTTTTCTTGTTGTTGTCAATAAGGTAAGTATTTTTCTATACATATGTATAAAAATTCCTTTTGAATAAAACCGTATTTAACTAGTGGTACATTTCCGGGTCTTTCCAGCGGGTCCTGGCTAAAATATGAAAGAAATCCTTGTGTTTAAAATACCTCCGAGTTTAGTTTCGAAAGTTTAAGAGTACTTTACCCTTAAGTAAGTTGGTCTAACAGGTAATAGATTTCTAGCTTATCTCGGGAATTTTTGGGGCTCACTTTATAATATGAAATAGAATCTCTTTTCAAGCGTTAGACAGGGGCTTTTATTCTAAAGAAGTTTGAGATTTTGTGGGTCTTAAAAACTAAGAAATAACTTCGAGACTGAGGAAGGCTCAAAGCATTTTATTTCTAATCTTATTAAGGTTAAGACAAAAAGATCCGGAACTCCGGTAATGAAAAAAGTCTAATGTATGTCGTGAGTCTCTCTTTTTCTCTATTCTATTGTTTAATGTTACTCTCTAAGTTTTGGCCGATAAACGCTCTTACTTTTACTAAAAATTGCCTAGAATATCCTACTCATAGTATAAGTTTCTCGAAGAAATAATTGCAGCTGACTTATATAGAATATAGAAAGAAGTAAATCCCTTATACTTATATAAGGCTCTAAAGGAGACAGAACAGGGATTCTCAAAGCGCAACTAGATTTTGAAAATTTTTATACAATATTCAAAAAACTGTCAACCGGAAAGAAACGCTCTGAATATTCCCATCAACTCGGGTATCTAGTTACTACAAAAAAGAGGAATTGCCTTAATATTATACTTTTGGGTAAGATTGCAGCATAAAAAATTTTTTTTGATTTACTTTTTTTCAAGTAGCTTCTAAATTCAGACTAAGGTTTCCTAGTATCTCAATCAGGGAACTTTTACTTGGTAAATTTCAAAGTCTTTGTATAAGGGCTTAAAATTCCCCTTTAAAACTCCTAAGTCAAGTTAGCCTTGGAAAAAAGAGTTCCTTATTAATCTGGTTCTAGAATAGCTGTACAATTGAGAACCTATTTTCGCTTAACAGGTTTGAACTACTTTTAACAGCTTACAAAAACAGAAGTTTCTTAACAGGAACCCTTAGCTTAGAGGCATTCCATTACTGACTATCTCGTATGAGTTTAATCAAGGAAGGTTTTTCCATTGAGTTTTTGTCTTGTCTGCTAATTCAAGGCTTTTTAGTAGGGAATTTTTTTACGGGTATAGGCGGTCTCTTACTACGGAGTCTTTTTCAATTTAAGCGAGTTTTCATTTTGTTATAGCCAAATTACATACAAATGCGGGTTTAGGCTTTTACTACCACCCTTGCCTTTGAAGGGGTCTATTAGTTCCAGTTGGGCAGCTAAATCTTAATAATACAAAGCTCGGCAAATCTTCTAAAACAGAAGGGGTTGCTAATTAAAGACAGCAAAAAACCCTGGGTCCTGGAGCATTATCACAAGTGTTTTTGCTTCTTATCTTGTTTCGGATACAATTGATAATCTTAGCTTTAACTTTGACTCTTAGTAAACTAAGTTTTTTTGAGTACAAAAAACTCAGTTACTTACCACTGGAGGATGCTAGCCAAGCCGGAGTTTTTTACGAACTCCGAGTACAAAGAGCATATTCGCTAGTATTCCTTTTGAATAGTTTACTTTGAAATAAGAACTGTTGATAAAGAAATGAATCACTAAATATTGTTCCATTATTCAGAGTAGTGCTAGTTTTAATAGTTGATAGAGCCAGGACTTATTGAATTGATAAGAAAACGAGGGTTCAATGCCTTTGACTAGCTTCTCTCTATAAATTCAAGATTATAAAAATTGTTAGATACAAGTAATATAGATAAGTACATTAAGTAAGTTGCTTATTATTATCCGATTTGTGACTGTACAGGCATTTTGATCAAAAGTGGGTACCTCAAAAAAGCAATCACACAGCTACAAAGCCTCTTCTTGACACATAAGATTGGCCGCTTCTGAAGTAAAGGGGAACTCAATTGCATGACATTTTTAAAAGAGTATAGTCTTAATATATTATAGTCCTTGGGCAGCTTCTAATTCGACAACTTCTCTTTATTTCTTTAGATTTAGAATTATAGTGAATTCAGATAACCCCTTTCTATACTTCTATACTATGGTGTAGATCTCTCTCCTTTTTTACAAAGCTAAACTCACTTTACTATTAATTATACAAGTCAGGGTGCCCCACGCTTTCCTTTTTCTGGGATTCCTTTGATTTATTACTTCTTTTTTAGCTCTTTCTGAGCCTCTCGTTCACATTGCACCTCTTTTGGATGGAATCTAAGACAAAACCCCCTTATCTAGTTTGAAGAAAAATCTTTTATTAGGCAATTAAGAAATAGGTACAATTACAACTAAAACCTCGAAGTCTTTATGTGCTTTTTTAACAGAGATTTCAACTTCGATGTATATATTCCTAAAAAGGTTCTTCCAGCAGACCCATCCGGATCTCTTTAATTTATTCTATCTAAATACTCTCGGTTAAGTACTTCTTGTTAAGACAAAAGGCAATGTAACACAAATTGGTATAGGTGCCGTGCTTTTATTGTTATATTTAGCTTCATAAAATAATCGCTTAGTTATAAAAATATTATTTAATTCAGATAGTAAAGTAATTTTTTTTTATTCGCGAAAATACAGAATGGAGAACCGGCAACCCAGTTAGTAACTCTACGGTTTTTCCTTACTTATCCCACGGAACTATATAGAGCCCCCTCCAGAGGTAAAAAGTTGAGCGAAAGGATATATATATGAAATTCTTTCAGTAGTTCTACAATACGAGATCTTAAATCAGTACTTTAAGGGAGTCGTTTTTGGTTTTGGAAGGGGACTCTTTTACTTTTTACGGGTGCTTCTAAATCTAGTATAGTTTGTGTTCCTAGCGGGTTTCTTTTAAATGCTTAGAATTGAATCTGGAATGGAAAATTTAGGAAAAAAGGACTTTGATAGACTTACTTTCTGTTATGTATGGGATCCCTTTATAAGAAATATAGATCCAAGATCTCGGACTATTGATTCGATAAGAAAAAGCTGCCCTTGGGAGCTGCTCTAATAGGTTTTTATCTGTAACAAGAGTTCTTAGTTTTGGGGTATATAAACTAAAAGGTGTCCTATAAAATATCTTTAGCTGTACTTGGTTTTCGGCAAGTTAGGTAGTTAGAAAGCCTTTTTGTGAAGTAAACTTTAAGTAGGAGTTCCTTTTTACCAATCTTACCAGCTGCAGAAAGCTCTTACTTATTGTAATTCTAGTCTCAAAGCCCCGTTTCGTTATTAAAGGGCAGCCCCTAATTTCTAAGGAGAAGTATCCTTTTATTGTCTTGTTTAGGACCGCAATAAGTAAGGTATCTAAAAAAGCTCTGGTATATCCTTTACGTATTTCCAAATAGAAAATCTAGGTTTTAAAGTATAGACTGTTCAGCCGGGTTAGATTCGTCAAAGGTTTTAGCACTCTATTTTCAGTTTTAAGGTTCTGATCTAGTAAATAAAAGTAAGGAGTTTACGATAAAGACAAGGATTTAAAGAAAAAGCAAATAGAAAACACAAAAGAAGGCCCCGTATATTTATTAAAGGGTATAACAAGGTGGGATAGGACTCTAAGTAAAAGGGGTAGTGACTTTAGTATTCTTCTTTTTAATTTGTACAAGAATTCTTTCTGGATTTCTTAGTTTTAGAAGTATTTTTGAACTCGTGTATTGTCTTAGTCGGTAGCTATCCTTATATTATAAGGAATAAGAGAATTCCTAGAGCTTATAAACTCCTCTTAGGCGGGCCTTTTCATTTTTCTTCTATAAATTTTTTAAGTATTCCCGGTAAAAAAAAATGTTTAAGGTGCAAATAAACAAAGTAATCTTAATCTCAGGAATCTTCGATTGGTAGGCCCTTAAGAGCAAAATCTCGAAGAATCCTAGAAATAGATAAATATAAAAAATTTGCTTATCTTATGTAGAGTCTAAAGTTATTCCTGAGGTTTAAGTTAGATTCACTATTAAGTATTAAGGTAAGGGTTGCTTTAAAAGATAGGATATTTTTTTTAATACTAAATTCTAGTTACACTTACCATTTAATAAATAGAGTTGCTCTCAGGTTCCTTTGTTTCTAGTATAGAAGTAACGCTTGTTTTCTTGCCTTTCTGAGACAGTTTTTAAAGCAGGAAGTCCCTGGGAGCTTTTAATTTAAGAGGATATTCTTCTTATTAAGCTTCGGCTATTTACAAAGTATACAAAGTAATAGTATTTTATAAAAAGTAAGTGGTTCAGCTTTATAATCTAGAAATAGTCAAAAGTAGGAAGAATTAGAAAAGCTTAGTAAATATTGACTCTAAATGTAGGGTAGGATCTACTATTCTAAAAACTAAAACCAACCCCGATTTTAAGTCTTGGTCGTAAAAATCCTCAATAGCTGGTTATAACGAAGTAGGTATGCCTTATCTTTTATTAGAATTATTATATCTTGCCTAAGAAAAAGCACTTAATAAGGAATCCCTTTGTATTTTTATTAGAACTTAAGCTCAAGCAGCTAGCTTGATTTGAAAGAGAGTACAAATCTGTTCTACAACACTTTCATCCAGGGTTTTCGAGGTCTTTAAGGTAGCTTTAAAGGGCAACCTGTTAACGGGTAGCCTGAACAACAAGCAAAGTAAGTTATAGAAAGACTAAGAGAGCTTAGCTAGATCTAAAACCGAGTTTCTATGTTTATATTTATAAAGAAGTCCACTAACTAACAGAAATGAAGAAAGTCTAGCAGCTACTCGGGAGGTTTCAAGTAAGGGGGTTAGGTTACAAAGAGGAATCTAAGTATTTAGAAAGTGACAAGGACTCATAAGAAAAGGGATAAGAGTAACAAGGAAGCCCCTAAAAAAATACCAAACGGAGTTCCCTTGATTCGAACCTTTGAAATATGGGAGGAAACACTACCAAAAAGACTGCCTGAGCATAGGACTTAAACCCATGATAAAGTGTAATTTGATTCGATTGGAACCCGTGACTAACAGCAGCTTTCAAAGCGTATTCCTAAGATTTCCTTTAAGATATGGGTTTAGGCAAGCTTGCTTGTATAGGTCTGGGAGTAGAAAACATCCCCCGTATTCTGTAGTCCTTAGTTTTACAGTGAGATTAGAACCCTAGTAGCTGTGTACTCTATAAAGTAGCACTTTCATTTTTTTTGTTCTAAATTTCAGTTCTTTCTCTCTAACATTTCTACACCGCCTTTTCATTATGAATTAGATAGTGTATAAGGAAAGGGCTTAAGCTCTACAGGGGGTCCCTATATAAAGAGTTTAGTAAAGAGTCCTTTTTTTTTTCTTAACTTTTTTGTGGATATTCAAATTCTTAGCTTAAAGGAGATGGTCTTTATTTACAAGAACACTAGCAAAAGGCGGGTCTCCCCAATGAAAGTTGGCGAATCTCAACTTGTTCTCTGTCAGATACGGATTCCTAGTCAGGACTGACAGGACAAGCACTTTTCCAGTATCGCCTTACCCTCTTTGAAAATTCTTGAGCTGCTTTTGCCTTGGGAAGAAATCAAAAAAGGAGTCCTGTATATGTGGAAAACTATTCCCATTTGAGTTTCTTACTGAAGTCAAGTAAGTCATAAGAAGTAGGTTGTCTGCTTTTTCCTGGATTTTGTACTCTATTTTCAAAGGTAAGACTAAGTCAAAAAAAGGAAAGTCTTTTTTTCTTGTTGAGGTCCCTAGTCAGGATAAAGGTCCTCTTTACTCGTTCTAGTAAAGGGGTCCTTTTGAAATTGTTCTTATTAGCCTTTTCCTAGCTCCTATCCCGGAAAGAGAAGAAAGAATTCTTCAAGTAATAAGAAGGGTTTCAAATGAGGAGATAGAATCAAGTACAGGTTTACAGGAGAAAAGACTTTCGAGGGTCATTTACCGGGGAATGCTTCAATTTGAGTTTATAGAGCCCCTTTTTGTGTTATATAGAATTTAGGGAAGGCAGGTAATAAGTAAAAGTGGAATGACTCCTCTTGGGTACTTTTGAGTCGGTTGTTCTTCTTTTTAGGTTAGTGAAAGATAGGGAGAAGGTAGTTTCATAAATATTTTGAATTCAGAGATTCGAATCTTTAATACCGGATTCTCCTAGCTTAAGACACCGCCTGGGTATTGATAGTTTTAACTAAGGATAAATTACTAGTCTTTGATAGAACATGGATACTTATAACCAACAAAATTTTCTTATGACTTTCATACTCAGAACTATGACTACCCCCTTTTTATAACTAGAACTTTCTTAACTTAAGAGATAGCTGTACTCTGTATCTTGGTAATACCCCTAGCTTTCACTACGATTCTGTAACCCCTTCTTAGGGAGCCCTCTATCTTCCCTAAATTCTGCAAAAATTGGCTTATACTTAGAAGTGTTCCTCCTATCAATCAAAGAAGATACGAATACTAGTAGTATAGGAGAAGTCTTCGTGAATTTACTATCTTTTGGAAAGTTAAAAAGTAGGGGTTTCACAGTTATATAAACATAGAATTCTGGATTTCTTTCAAGTCGCTCTACAAGGTGAATACAGGTTGAGAGCTTTTGCTTATATAGTCATCCTACATTTTTCTAAAAAAGATAGGTAAAAATGGAGCCTTTGCTTTGGGAAAATCTTTTTTTCGTTTGTTCAGATTTCGACTGCGGTAAAATCAATAAACCCCAATTTCACTGAGAGAGTGCACCCCAATTCTGAAAAAGTAGGAAAGAGATAACTGGAAAACAAATCAAACTGCGTTTGTTAACTTACCCTGTGGATACGCCCTTATTTATTGTCAAGGTCAAATGCAATAAGGGAGGCTTGCTTTGGCGGAAAAGTCTATAATCAAAGAAGGTTAGAGCAGCTGAGAAGCTCTAATAAGGCTCCTTGGAAAGTTACAGGTATCGAAACAAGGTCTTTTGGGTGGGGTATAAAGGTTCCCGTTCTATCTAAAGGACTTACTAAACTTTTTACTTCCTCAGGATCGGGTATATAATAACCTCCTACAAATATAAAATAATGTCCCCTCTTGTAGTAATAACTACAGGGAGAAGGCGATAATAGCCTTGAATTGGCTCTTAATTATTAATTAAGGTAAGTGAATAAACCCAGAGCTTTGTTTCTGAGAAAAGTACTCAAAAAGGAAACTTAATTAAAATGAAAGGGCCGCTCTCTTTCGAGTTAAATACTTCAGAATGAAAGTCTTAAAAAGCCAAAGGAATTCTCTTGTGGTCAGAGGACATAAGTAGGTAGAATTGGGGCGGCTTTCCTCATCGAGATAGGGGTGTAGAGGAGTCTAACTAGAGAGGTTTGGTGCTATGAAAAGAGTAAGAAGTTAGTCAATAGGTAAAGTAAAAGTATAGGCATATTTTTAAAACGTATAAGGCTTTCAAGAGGGTTCTATTTCTAAAGAAAGGTATCAAGGTACGGAGTGAAAAATAGAGCTCTAAGGAAACCCATAAGGAAGGTTAAGGCACATTCTTATTCTTTTAAGCCAAGAAAGAAGTCTAAGTCAAAGAAGAAGGTAAAGCCCAACTCTTTTGACTGTAATAACAAGAAAAACCTTGTTTATATCTAATCTATATTTTATCAACCCAATGCCTAGATAGAAAAAGAAGTACTCAATATAGAAATCTAGCTGAAACCCATAATCGAGAGTCCTTTGTTATGTAGCCATACCCCCTTTAACCTTGTTTCACAATCTAGTAGTACTGCTTTTTAGTATTTATAGAGAAATTTCATTTCTGTTAAGCAAAGGGACTCCCCCCGAACCCTTGATTTAGACCCCTTTCTACTTACTGCTTATCCTGTAGAATAGGAGTTCCTATATCCTAATAATAGAGGCTAAATACCGCACTCATTCAAGATTTTAATCTAAAAGTCCTTTTAAAACTGCAGTATTACTTCGGGATTAAAGAACTTCTTTTTAGAAACAGGGATACCCAGGTAAAAGAAAGTTAAGAAAAGTAACAAGTGAATCTTCGGTTATTTTTAGTTAGAACTCTCCTAGATAAAAGGAACGCGCAAATCTTTGTAGAGGAACTCAGTCATACGTGCCAAACCTCCTCGTTCTACCAAAGACAAGGCCCTTTAGTTTTAACAAATTCTAGAATCTAAGGGCACCCCTTCCTAGAAACTGGCGCAGTAGTTTTGCCCACTTCCCTATCTTAAAATCTTTTACTTGCTTCATACTTCTCGCTGTATTTCTAGGCTTATTTTTTAACGGGACTTCATAATATAATCTGGGAATTAAAGTACATAAAGTCCCCTCAACTTTTGCGGGATCTCTTCTCTTATTCTAAAGCCGGGACCGGTGTGTCACACTCTATAGGGGGCCTTAATGCTAACGCATTCTATATCTCGCTTGTTAATTTGTTACCAGGCAGTTCTCCGAGGGAGGATATACGTTTAGTATTAGTAATTTAAATTATCTTCTATTTCAAAAAGGGTTTATATCTCGATTTGAAGTTAATGCGCTAGTATGAATAAGCATTTTTCTCCTCGGTTAGGCTTGCCAGTATTCTTTATAATCCCAAAGGTTGCCCTTCTTAAATTAAAAGTTTGAACATATAACATAAGAATTAAGTAAGTAAAAAATTTCTTCATTATGGACCTTGTACCTAGCCAAATATAGGTTACAGCAACCGTTTTGTAAAAATACCTGCCGTTTTAAGCTAATAAGATCTTACTTATTCATGCAAGAAGTTTTAGTCATTACTAGTGCTTTTCTTTAGGTTATCCTGAATAATAACTTGCTACTTTTCCTTTTAACTTATCTAGTTTATAGCGGGTATACCGCTCGTTAGATGTCTAAAGTCTCTTTACACTTAATTATAGGGATCTCGCACGTCCAGTAATATCCCCACTAACTACCACAAAACATTATGCTTTTATACGGAATGAATCCTTTACTACTTTTTATTTTACTGCACCTCATATGGATACTCTCCTTTATTATTAGGTAACGAATGCATATCTTTTTTATTTTTAAGGATAAAGTGGATAGTATGTATTTAGGGTGCCTCTGTTAAAAAGTGTTTTCCATTTCGTTACATCCTTGACTTCTCTTTTTGTATTACTTTGTATTTCAAGGGGGTCTTTCAAAGATTTTCATCCCTTTAATAGTTTTCTAATTAGATTTAAAGTTGTTTTACCTTTACTTTATATTTATTTCTAAAGAAGCGCTTACTAACATGAATCTTCATATCAAGGGGAAGGACTTTTCACGACAAGAGCAGACCGAATCGAGCTTTGGTATCCGTTTTTGATATAACGCTTAATTTTTTCCAGGGGTTACTAAGAGATTTCGGCAGCCTTGAAGAGGTTTTCTAAAAACTCTTTTTGATAAGTATTTTGGATAGTCATTTTGTTTTTCCTATAAGCTTTCGATCGGTATCTTTTTTTAGGGGTTTTCCTGAGGTTTTTTTAATCTTAGACAGAGTAATTGTCTCAGGATATAAATTTTTATAGAGATAGAGTAAGTGGTTTATTATACATACAATAGCTATTCAGCTGCAAGAGAAGTACTAGGATACAAAAATACACTTGTATGAAAACATAACTAGTCCAAGCAAAAGGTTTTTGGGTACAGTCCGGGCCCTCGTTGTAATTGGTAACAGGTATTTTACTCCCCTTAGAACGAGAGGCGGAAGTCTCCTACCTTTTAAAGTTTATCGGCTTTAGAAGGATGAAGAGCACTTTAAAAACTTTACCTGACAAGGGGTTCCTTTTTTAGGTTCTCTAGGCACAGGTATTTATAAAATCTTGGGGAGGGCTCTTCTTAAAATCTCTTTATTAGAAAATCTAGATTTCTACAGGGTATGCCCAGTTGATCCATGCCTTGAGTGTTGCTCCTTTTTGAAACCCAAGTCTCGTCATATAAATAGGGACTCTATTACCTCGACGGCCCAAAAAGTTTTTAGTTTTTAATCCACAAAAAAAAGAATTAGACCTAGACTAGTACATTAAGAGTATAAAAACCCTACAGGTTATATACTTAAAAACGAGTAACTAATTTAGAAAGTGGAAGTAAAGTTTAGTGCTTAACGGGCCACCCTAAAGTAAGTGAAGTTTGTCAATCTGAGAGCTCCCCTGCTTTTATATATAGTTGTGAGAACTCCTAAAAGTTTATCAACATAAGGGCTCCACTAAGTATTTGCTAGTATATAAAGACTTTAAAACTGCCAAGTATCCCGCATAGAAGTTGAAAGCTCATTATTTACTACTCTTAAGCGTCTTTAGGTTATTCTAAATAGATAAGTTACTAGGCTGGGGCCGGCTCGACCCGCTTGGAATGTATTTGCTTTTTTGGATACCTTTCATAGGGTTTTCAGGTATAAATACTGATACTGTAAGGGGCTCCTTTATTAACCACTAAGTAGTGAGCGTACCTTTCTCACTCAAGAAAGTCTTCTTATATTCTATAGCTGGGTAACCTGACCCCAGCAAAATCGGGTTTTTATTACATACTACACTTTAACAAGGGGCTTGACGCTACAGAGTCTTGTTAAGAAGGGAGACAACTGCATTGCTTTATAAATTGCTAATAAGGAATACTTACAGGCCCGGTAGGAGTTTTAGAATCACTTAGATAGAAAAAAGATTAGAATTTTTATAGCACAAATTTTTACGCCAGTATAGTATGCCCTATTCACTGGATGAATGACTAAAGAACCCAGTAGCAGAGTGAATTCATAGGAAATGCATCACGGGCTTAGCGCAGTACTCCACTCTGAAAGACAAGAGTTGGTTTAACTTTTTTGGTCAGGATCCTATCCAAATTGGGCACTCTCCGCTCCATCAGAAGAAAAGAAATAAAACTTGATGAAATGGAGCCTTACGAAACTAGGATCTATCGGGAATACTTGAAGGAAATTTGAATGAATATCTTCTTTTTATTTATGCCATCTCTAACGGAACGAGGTTAAACTATTGACCCTTAGTTTAGTTTTTCTTCCCTTTTTATAACCGCTATCTTCTACTTGACAGATCAACACATCTTAGTATAACTAAAAACGAAGCTTACACCTACGCCTATTTACAAGAATTAACTAAAGAGACGTTATTTCTTTTTGTAATTGTAAATTTAAGTTCTTTCAACCCAAAGTTACCGCAGTTTTAGATATAGCTTTCTGGAAAGTATAAAAATTTCGTTATATATCCTAAAATAAACTTCTACGTATGATAAAGCATTCTTAGCTCAAGTCTTTCTTGTAAAGGCTATTCTATATTTTATTTCTGACCTATAGTAAATCAAAAGGAAATAGAAATCTAAATATTCCTTCAAATAAAGAATTTGTTAACATCCTACTATTAGGTGTGGGTCTAACCGGGTTGCCCTTTCCTATTAGACAATTTCATTTTGTTAAATAAAAACTGGCCCACAAAACTGAGTTATAATATTCATAAGGAGTCCGACCTAGGTTCAAAAAGTTTGTATAAATTCCATATAATATAGTAAAATACTCATAAAGACTCTCAAGCTCCTGTAACTGCCGCATATATATACAGGTTACTTTTTCCAAAATACGGTATAATTATAACTTTACTTCACAAGTACTCTTCTCTAAAAATGTCGGGTTCCCTTTCACCTTGATCCCCTTATATATAGCAATTTTATCCTTTTTGCAGTAGCAGCCCTTGCGTGCCCCTAGGCCTGCCTATTTAATATTACACATTATCAAAAGAGGTTTCCTTTTGATTTGACATTAGTAGCCTACCGTTTAAAAAACTTGTTCCTAAACTGGAACTTTATATTATAGTACTATCTTATACTCTCAAACTAAGATTTAAGGATTAAGGGCCCACTCCCTGGCAAAGAGGAGCTCCTTATTACAGGCGCTTTCTCTCCTGACAGTAAAGCGTTGTTAGTAAGAGGGCTATAGTAAAAGCTTCCCCTACAGGACATAGATCTAGAGGGGTATCCAAGTAGTTCCTTATAGTAATCCTTTATGAATAAAACCGGTTAGGGTTCTTTTACACAAATACCACAAGGGGATCCTAGGGGAATGCTTTTGATAAAGTCTCATTATCTTATGACAATCCTCGACTCTTAATTCATTCTTGATCGAGAATCTATAGGGGCCCCTTATTTTAAGCTTCTACTCGAAATTAAAAAGCAAATCGCCGAAACGTGGTAAATTTATTTAAATTAAAGTGTTTCTTAGTATCTTCATTTAATTAGTTATTTAAAGTTTTCGGTAAACCGGACTTCGTATAAGTTTTTAATACTAGAAATTTCTAGTATTAGGACTGATTTAAGTCTGTGGCTATCCCCAGCTTCCCCCGAAGTATCAAGGTCAAGTCTTAGGTCAAAAAAGGGTTGTAGTAAAGCGGGTGACACTCAGTTTTAAGCTAAAGGCTTACTATGTATAGAGCTAACTGGGTACCTTTCATTTTTAAAATTGCTCAGTATGGAACTCTAATAACTCCTTGTTTTGCATAAAGTATTTTTTTTATTCTAGTCTATTTGTACTTACTATTAATTGGAAAGATGAATAAAACTTTTTTTTCATAAATTACTTATTTACCTGGCTATCTAAGCAGCATCCTCTACAAGGGTTAAAAAGAGTAAATAAAGCGGAACTCTTGTAGCCCGGAGGCTTAGAGGATTCCGTTTGATTTATAGGTGTACAACAGGAAGGGTAGAAATTTGAAATCTCGTGGGCCTAGTATAATTCGGGGCCTCAAAGCAATACACCAACTTTATAATTTGCACGACAAGGGTTTTCTTATCAACGAAGGGTTTACGCAAAGAAGTTTAAAGTACGAGATTATAAACAACACAATGCGGGCTACTCTCTAAAAAATAGAGCAAGGTAAAAAAGAATTTTGAATTTTTAGTGGGGGAATGTATCCTCAAGTATTAATACTGGTTAAAGCAAAGATAGAAAGAATCCTGCATGGGCATTCAAAAACCCCGAGTCCTTATCTTTAGCTACCTTATTCTTGTGTGCAACAAGGCATGCCCTGCATAAAGGTTCCCAGTACTTTACTGGATGAAACAAGCTAAATTATATTCTATAGAGATAGCTATTTCGACTCAAAAAACATAAGGAAGTCCGCAGTAGAGGAATGCCCGAAAAATCTAGGATTCATTAATACAAATTACAGGACACGCTATAGTTATAGGTTTAAACATTGACATTCCCCTCTTGACAAGAAGTAATTCTAGATATATATTTGTATTTAAGCGCGTATGTAACTCAAAAATGCGGGAAAGTTTATCCACTAGCTGAGCTTTTAGGCTAGCCACTTTATAACATAACCCAGGGCGTAAGTATACCCAACCCGTGTTTTATCTAAGAAATTATAACTATATAGGGGCTTCCACTTGTGCAAGTACATCCTTATCCAGGGTTAAAGTATTTATCTAAAAAGGGGGAGACTTTATGTGTGTAGAAAATTCGTTCCTATAGAGACTGAGGCTTGTGTCAACGCTACTTTTAACGGAGTGCCACTCGGACCTCTGCAGGAAATGAATAAATGATAGGAGTCTTTAACTGGGACCTGCCTACTTAAAATATTTAAGCCTCGAAAAGCAGAATAAAACACAAAGAATACTACCTTTTAAGAACTCAGTACATACAAAGCAAGACAACACTTTTCCGGGCCTTTTTAGTTGATAGCTCTTTGCCTATGCAAAATACGGGTTTTATAGCTTACCTTAT
The DNA here is from genome assembly GCA_036897405.1 of Pelargonium myrrhifolium. Taxonomy (NCBI): domain Eukaryota; kingdom Viridiplantae; phylum Streptophyta; class Magnoliopsida; order Geraniales; family Geraniaceae; genus Pelargonium; species Pelargonium myrrhifolium. Next base: position 95,366 of record JAYMTK010000013.1, on the reverse strand, counting down.
AGAAGTGACGCCCCCTTGTATACTATATAAAAAATAAGTGCCTCGCCTGATTGAGGGGTTTTTCAATAAATACGGAATTTTAGAGTACTCTAAAAAAGTTTTCCTTTATGCATAACTACTTGTTTTTACAAGGTATAGCCCTAAAAACTCCCTAGGATTCTCCGTCATCAGAAAAGACTTTAAAAAAGGAGAAAGCAGAGCCACTCATAACAAAACAGGCAACCCGTTTTATAAAAATAACTATAGGGGCGAGGTCAGAATAGATTTGATTGACATTGACAGACTCCCTATCATAGGCACAGGGTCTAAGCCAGCACTTTTAACTAAAAAAATAGAGAGTCCCCGGCTAAGGAAAATGCACTAGATCTACGCTTTTATTAAACATTTTTTTGTTTTACAGAATTCCTAGGTTTTTGTCATATTAAGTCCATTTCTTGTTTCTTGGTATATCCCTTTTTGAAAGCCAGGCTTCTAAAATTTTCGGGAGTAGACAAGAATAGACCCATTATTTAATTTAGTTACCTTTATATGAAGTTTTATGAGACTTAACCAAAGCTCTTATCCTTTGTGAGACAGGGGGCTTAGCCTTTCGTGAGGAAAAGGATAACCCGTTTGTATTATATATAATAAAAAGGAACCCAAAAAAGTACTAAGGGTTAAGCATACTAAAGGCACTAACTAGAGTTCTTTTTAATTAAAAGGCCCTTTTAAAAGTTTTTCAAGAAAAATGATTAATATCTATGCCCCCTAAAAGATGTAGCAATTTAGCTTCGAGGCTCAAATATAGGGGTTAATTTCCAACATTATAGTCAGTACTTAAATTCTAAGGAAGACTAAACTATATCTCAAGACTCGACGTACGTTAACTTCTTTTTTCTAATTCTTGTTGCAGTTAAAGACATCAATAGAAGCTTTACTTATTTTCCTATTAGGGACTTTTTTTTAGAGCTAAAGGGATAAATTTTTGCTTCTTCCCAAAATTATTAGCAAAGATTTCTAAAAAAATCCGAGGAATAGGGCCCGCTTTTTAGAAGTTTCCTCATATTACTAGGTATCCCCAGGACAGTCCAGAAAAATGAATATAAATAAATAGCAGAAAAGGGTCTCTTAATTTTATTTTAGGTTACCCCCTACTTGACTAGACAAATTTGCGTCTATCCGGTCTATAACTTTTAGATTAGGGCTTCCAGAAGAAAAATTAGTTAGGAATTAAGACAAAGGGACCCCTTATTATTAAGTACGATCCAGAAAGAAAACTCACTAACAACTAAATCGAATTTTATATTACTCGCGGTTTGGCAGGCTATTAAAGAAAAAGCCTAACTAAGGATTACCTAGGCTTTTGGTTATATACTAAAAAGAAGAGTTTGCCTTAATTCTTTTTTTGTTTACGAAACCTGTAAAAGTAAGGGATTAAGGCGAGGAAATAGCAAGCTCGGGTGCTCTAATTTGTGGATTATCCAAAAAAGCGGTAAAGTTCTCAATTTATTTTAAAGTAAAGGAGACTAGTCCAATATCTCTAGTTACAAGCTTGCTACGTGGATCTCTTGTGTAGCAAAAAAGGGTTTTCTTATAGAGTCTGTTCAAGTCAAGGAGGGTTTAAGTAAGCCTAGAAGTCCCTTTTTAAACCCCTAATTTTTTTAACCCCAATCGGGCAAGAATCCTTCTGGTTTTTATCTTCCTATAATTCCAAGACCTAGCCCCCATCCCAGTACAGTAACCCTTAGTTGCTCCAACTTGTGTAAGGTAATACCTCTCTGTAAATCAAACACGGGGGAAGAAGGAAGCACTAAAATACAAAACTACATCTCAATTCTAAAACTATCTTTCTCCTTTATTAAGACCTAAGGTAATGGTGCAATTACAACAGTTAACCCCGTAAAAACCCAAGCACTAAAAGTTCGTTGTGATTAGAAAAGAAATAGGGTTGGTTAAGCCTAGAAAGGATGAGGAATTTTCCGCTGTCGCCTTATCCACTAAGAAAGTTTTCGGGGGCGCTCGGTGTACTCACGAGTTCGAAGAAAACAGTTCCACCAGGGCTTGAGTGGTAAAGTCAGACACCTAATGGATGGTTCAATTCGAGTCACGAGATTCCGATTTCGTCTATCTAAGTTCTTTCTTTCATTTCTTAGTTTGATTAAACGGCGTGTCGATTTTTGAGAGGAGTTTCAGACAATTTTATTCATTTTCTCGTAGGTGAAGAACAGGAATTTTGAGGGGTTTCCCTTCTTAGAGCAGTCAATTTCAGATCCAATTTTCTAAAAAAATTCTATTTCATATAATTGGGAAAACTCATACATTTTGACACTTTCAGCCAAAAACGGAGGAAGTTTACGAATAACTCTTGACTATCTCCTGTTCCGACTAAGTGCTTATCCTCATTTTCGATAAAAACAGGGAGCAAGAGGGATACCCTGTATTAAGTACAAAAGCCCGTTTTTGGAAGAGTTAACTGGTGAAAGAAAGTAACCGCTATCCGCCTTACAATGCTAACTTTTTTTCTAATTTAGACCCGGTAGAGCACCCGTCAATTGTATCTGATGTCATCGGTTCGAATTCTATTTGTATATGTATAGAATCAGTTCCTCTTATTATATTAATAGTTAAGTAAAAAAAAGAGTAAAAAATGCTTTTGAATTTTGTAAGAGCTTTGCCAACTCGTTAGGTTGCCCTTAAGTCAAATAGTCGGTCTCAAATATATGGAAAATCCGGTTTATGTATTTCTATTAATCCTCTAACGGCTCTTCTAGTCATGTAATTTGGAACAAGGTAATACTAAGGGAATCTCAAGCATTTGTATTGACACCTTTACCTGCAGGAAAGAAATGCTTCCATTAATTTTATCGGATTGATTCCTTGGTTCCATTGTCAAGCTCGCCTTTGCAGACAGCTAAGATAGAGGACATTCTATATTGTATACCGGAATTCTATTACTGGGTTTACAGAATACTTTAGCAGAACTGACAAGTTAGGGTTCTCATTTACTCATGTGTCTTAACGAAAGGAAGAACGTCGACATTATTTTCTAGTTAGTCTAGTTAGGTATCTAAGATAGAATATGTTGTTATCCATTAGCTACACCTGTTATACACATAGGTTCACTACTCCTTGAGGATAAGGCTGAGAAGAGCCCTTAGAAAAAACAAATAGAATCCGTTTCAGTATATTCACAGCTTTACATACTTGCAAGACCCAGAATACAAAAATACAGAACAGAAGATTCCCTTGACAAAGATTTATTAGAGACTCCTCTAGTTTAGGCCTATCTCTGCGAAGTTTAACTAATATCTTTGAAGTAGTAGAAGTAATAATTGTGGTAATAATAGGGTTGTATATCTCTATATGTTTGTTGGTGCTACTCTAGCAATTTAGATAAATATCCTAGAAATATTCTAGTTTTTAAGGAAAGTAAGTCAAGAAGGGCATATAGACAAGGTTTTATTATAAAAAATTCGCTCAAAGGCTAATCTGAGTTTTAATCTATTAAAGTTTTTTATCTTTTTCACAAAAACCAAGGGTGCTTTTTACGCAAACTTCTGCTATCTATATCTTTTTTTAAGCAACTCTTGGGTTTTTGAAAGAGAGCTTTAGTACAGCTTGCTCATATTAGTAATGCCCCTTTACTTTTCGTGCCCTTGGTCCTTTCATCAAATAGGGCCCAGGAAAAGTAAAAAAATATATTGTATTGTGGAAATTCCCCAAAAGTATTTGCCGGGAGACCCCGCGGAAAAAATATCAAGAGCAATTTACTAAGTCCTTGGCAGCTGCTACCCCTTTGTATGTAATTTCGTAAAAGTTTCCCCTCTTCTCGACATAAAATCAGTGTAAGTTTAAACTTTAAAGGAGTTCTGTGAGCTCATCTCCACTAAGTAAGGAGAGAGCTCTTTTCTTTGGTACTATACATCTATATCTGGTCCTCTTTAGTGTATTATATAGACAAAATTTTGTATATTCCAATTCCAAAGAACCCTAAACCGAGATGGGGTAGGATATTAAACTTGTTTTGGGCCCTTAATAGAATAGCAAATAAGCGAAGATCCTCTTGACTTGAGTGAGAAGGGCTTCCTTTTCCCTGCTGTAACTTTATACTAAAATACCCTTTTTGTTACTAGAAAGTTTAACGGACGGAGAGGTTCTTTCTACATGGATAGACTTTATCAAAGAAAGAATGGGTATTCCGTACTTTTTAAGGTGGGTATCTCCACCGGCTTCTGCAGTATATCCCCTGCTATAGTAAAATTATAGATGTTTACGGAAAAAAGCAAAATTCACTTATTAAACCTCAACACCCCTTTTTAATGGAAAGTTAACGCCTAACAAAACAAAAATCTCCTAGACCTTCTCTTTTATGAAACTAGTTTTTAGCTCTAGAGTCTGTAACATTCTAGAAAAGTGGGACCTATGAGATCTCTTCCAAAACCAACTAGACTTTTAGTAGGATCTAAGGATATTGTGTTAAAATCGATAGAGTATCTCATTCCTACTTAATGAAAGTTTCTGCGGAAAGTCAATTTGCGGACAAGAAATTCTCTTTTTAATACAGGCATCTATTCTCAAGGTGGTTTTAAACTTATTTAGTATGTTATATAGCTACCGTGGGATCCTCCTCTCAAAGTACAACCCGAAAACTCTAACTAGGCAAAAGCTTTTCTAAAGGGATCCTTTTATCTTATAACTAAATCCGCTCCCCTAGGAAGGGCCCTACAATACCCATTCTGGATCCTTGGTTAAGTAAAGCACTTCCTTTATCTTTATAAAAAATTTTCACTCTTGATTACTCAAAACTTTTTGTAACAATACTCTAAAGGACAAGGCGCTCTCTTATTTCTCCGGGGATTTTCTTATTTATGGTCAGGGTTTCTCTCCTCTCTTGACTTGAAAAGAAGCCTTCTTAGGTTCGGGTGTACACTTAATTGAGCTGTACCAAGTTTTTTAATACCTGTACCTTTTTATATAAAAATCCTTAGAGAAGGACATCCTATTAGAATCTCAAAACCCAGATATAGGGTGCTCTATAAGCAGCATTCCTATATTATTACTCCCTCTTTTGCTTTATCTACCTCCTTAAGTTAACACTATTTAATTATAATAAGTACGGAATCTCTTTTCAACGAAAGCTATATCCTTCATAAAGCAAACCTTTACCGTTATTATAGAAGCATCTCTCGGTTTATACTTATTAAATAAGGATAAAGAGTGGGTCTTTCTTCAGCTTATTTAAACGCTGCTTATATAAAACTATGAATTTCCACGGATTTTTTTTTAGGTTACCCGGTATGCATTAGTTTGTAAAGAGTTTACACCTCCTCTACGAACTGACTAACTATCAAATTAAAGCCTGCTACTCGTCAAGTTTCTTTAAAACCTACACTCGTTGGCTAGGGTTGAACCCAGTATTAATTAGGGCAAAAAAAATTTAACATATCTAGTTGTGTAGGGGCCCGCTAAGAACTATTCTCTTTATTATTAGGGAATTCTCTCTTATAATCGAGGTATTACTCTTTAATAAAAGAAAAGTTAAGGGGTCCCCGTTTTGATGAATTTTTAACATTATCTTATTATAGCCAACTAAAAAAGAACATAAAAACCCAATAAGAATTAGGTATTCTAGGTTGTTCTTCTTATATAGGATACCCTTTAAGTACTATATTAGATCTCTGTTAGACCTTGCTCTAAAATATCGCAGGACTTCCGAACTTGTACGCGTTTTTTGTTTATTACACCAAGGCTCCTATTATTCCATTAAAAAGACGCTATCTAGAATTGATCCCCATAGCCCTTAACGTAATATCTTTATTTAACCCCACGGTATCACTCTTAAAGACACTTGAAAAATATAGGACTTAAAATAGCCAAACAGCGAGGACCGACCTCTACTAAAGTAAAGACTACAATATTTTTGAAACTAGTTAGGAAAACAAGAGCGGTAGGCAAATACCTGGGCTTAAAAACCCTAGAGCCGGAAAGTGGACGAGAAGAGACCCCTTCAATTTTACTTTTTGCTATGCCATTACCTCTAAACTAAAGTACTTCTAAACTTATACTTTCTGTAATCTTGACTTTTCAAGGCTCTGGATAATAGGAAAGGAGTCTTTCTTTAAAAATAACAAAGCATTTAGGAAAGGTGTACATAGGTTCTAACTAAAATATTTTATAACAGTAATAGTAAGCAATACGGGGAATACAAAACCCTGCTACTTTGGAATTACTATACAAGCTTTCTTCCCTAAAAAAAAGAGTCCGTTATATTATAATTATAAGCCTTATGTATTTAATAAGAGTTTCTGTGGTTATCTCTCTATTCAATTTAGCAGTGGCAAAACTCTTTAAAAGAAGCGAAGCTGTTTTTCTTTTTATAGCAATAAGGGCTCCACACTCATGAAATGGAAAACGCAGGGTTTACTCTTTTTATTTTATAGGGCAAGTTTCCTATAAATAGAAGAGCTTCCTTGGGCTCTAGTCTAGGCTTTTGATTTTGTAGTTTTAAAAAGAGAGATCCTAAGTTTTTTATTAACTTTATTAATCTGAAATAGGGTCCCTCCTAAAAAGTTGTGTACAATACAAGGACGTGTCAAAATGTAGTATATATTGAGACTTTCCATGCTTAACTTAAGATACTTATAAATAAAGTAGATACTGGACTGCTCAAAGATTTCTTGTAAAAAGAGTTGTAATAATGGATTTGTTCGAGTCGAGAAAAAGGGTACTAAGCTACTTATGTTATGACTTTATAAAAAATCGAAAAGAGTAAATAATATAATTATATACAAAGGACTCTGAGGATATGAATCTAGTAGCTCACTTCACAGGAAGCCAAAAAAGTACCTCTAGCTAGCTTTGATAAGGAACCCGCCATAGAGAAGGTTACAGCCTATACTATATTACTATGGAAAACCCCCTTAATTTATGTTATATTAAGTACTAAAAGTTATCAGATGTATAGAAAAAATCTCATTTGATTTGCTTCCAAATAGAAATATAGCGGAACTCTGCCTAAAGGAATACCCATGTTAGCGACTAGAAATCCCTAAGGAAAGAACTGCTTTATCCTTCAAGAATCCCCCTTTATATTATATACTAAAGAAACGTTCCCCTTTAGAATTACTAGAGTTCGCAGTATCTACTAATAAGACTTTGGTCCCTCTTATTCTTTAGTTGTTCTTACTTTAGAGAGGATACTGGAGAATAAGTTGTTATACCCAACGGTAGGGGGCAACCTAAGGAAGGGGATTGTAGGAAGTACTCTAATAGAAATAAACTTAGATTAGACCACTGACTGCTTATTCATAAAGATCTTCTTTTTCTGTATCAGTCTTCCTATCCTATTAGTTATACTCTCACTGTTTGAGAGCCTTCTTAGTAATCTTCATAGCTAGAACTGTACTTTTCTCCTCTCCAGAACTATAACCTTCGTATTCACTTTCTTATTCTTATACACACCTCCCTAAAAGCCATACCTTTCTTATAGGTCTCTCGCAGCTGTAACCCCCGGGACTCTCAGGAATTGGAAATCTAAAAAACAAAGCAGAGCCTCAAGAAAAACCTCCCCTTTTTAAGCCTTTCGACCTTCTCGAGGAAAAAGAATCCTCAAACTCTTTCAGGCCTCTCCGGAGGGAAAATGCAAAAAGAACTCTTGTAGCTAGATGAATCCTACATTTTTCTAAAATCGGGGGTAGAAATCGAGACTTTACAGAATAGAAGCCCTCCTTTTTCATGTTCCAATTTTGACTGCGAGAAAAGTTCATGACCTATTTTGTTTATAAGATCGTTATCCGGTTCCAGAAAATGTATCTTTTACTTCTCTGCCTCGACTTCACAACTCCAAATTCTTATTAAATGAAAGGAGCCAGAAGTAGCTTTTAAGCTTTTCATGCACAAAAAGTAAAAAGTATATCCTTATAGAGACCTAGATTTGACTCGGATTTCAGCTTCTTTCTCTTATAGTAACTTACCACTCCTAAAAAGAGAAAAGTCTAACTCTTCAAATAAGTACAAATTTCACATAATGACTCACTCCGGTTCAAGCAGTAATTCATGAAGAAACTTTGGCTAGCGTCTCCTCTTTTTTTTTTTGATGGAAGTGAATAGATTCTTCTATTATACCTTTTGTTCTTTTGTAATAACTTTCTCAGATAAGAAAGAGCTGTTTTAGGGGTTTTTACCTCCGGGCTTACTTGTTATTACTATATAGAGGCTTGAACTTTAGTAGTATAGGAGATAGTAACTCTTTAAAAAACTTAATAGAGACTTCCCTAATCTTTTTCTACTCAGCCGCGAGTGAAAGATCTACAGTAACTAAAAACAAAAGGGCTTCTACCTGAAAAACTTCTACACTGGGATTCCCTTGGATACTTACTATGCAGACACTTTTTTGGCTAAAACTTTAGTGTAAACCCTTACGCTCTCTTACTGTTTGGACTCATTTTAGGGCGTGCTCCGGTAGAACTTGGTAATCTTTTTGTGTCTCTCCACACTCTCTATTTAAATTTAAAAAGTTCTGTTTATATGTATTCTCAAAGGGAGCTTCCAGTATGGTGAAGTAAACGCATTTTTTTGGTATAACTTAAGTTTATATATAGCTAATAGCTTGTAGCACCCCGTAAAATTACAGCGAAAGTTGTATTAGAATTTAAAGTAAAAATTTTTTAACAAAAAGCGCACAGCCAAAGCCTTTAATAGGGAGCGCGTGATTTGGAAGAAAGCCGGTATTAGTTTATCCAGGGTTTTGCATTACCTTTTTTCATAAACTTCGCAGGACACCTCTAATTGAAAAGTACGTGAGTTTTTTGAGATACCAGAAGGATACAGAGTAACCCTATCATTTTATCGGAAATTTTAAAGAAGACAACGAAGCTCAAAATCTCTATCTTATTATTACTGGTGTACAGAAGAAGTAAAAGAAAGAGTAAGTGTCTCTGGTTCCAATAATCAATAATACTTAAGTTTGGGCTGCTTGACTTAGTACTTGTACTACGGGCTTCAGATTCCTTTGGGGTATTGTGCAAAAAAGACTCACAAAAAGCTTGGAACTTTTCTATGAAACCTCCTGCCCTTAAAGTCCTTGTATTACAGTTTAACCTTGGGTGGCTTCCTAATTAGCAACTAGATTTTGTAACTACCTTTACTCCACTCCAAACGACTCGTATATTTTCCTATATCTTAGGCACAAAGAATGCCCTTCAAGGGGCTCCATATTTAAGTCAAATCTTAATTATAACAACTTAGGAATACCCCTTTCTTAACTAGAATAGTAATAGAGAGGATACAACAATAACGACGGATTTCCTAATACCGGGCTGACCCAAGGTTGCACTCCAGGCTTATTAGATATTATTACGAGTTCTCGTAGGTTCAGAACATGGATTTGTTGCTATAGTGTACGATTACATCAAAGGGAGACTTCATAGAATTGCTCCATATAACCATATAAAAAAGGATTCAAAAGCTCACTTCAAAGTTCTGAACCCTCTAAAATATTAATATATCAATATTCTAATAAAACACAGTATACCTAAAGGAGCCAAGTGAACTCCTGAAAAACATGGAGTTTAGTTTATTGTCTTGTCGAATCTGATTCTTTTCTGGAATTTTAGTAATTACTGTTATTTCTTAAAAATAAATAGAATAAGGAGAGCCCTTTTTATAGTAATCCATTAAAATCCGTACGGGCCACTTAAACTAAAAACTCTAATATAAAAAGAAAACATATACCATATCACCATAAGTGCATAGGTAATGAAAGTCCTACTTTGTGTTTATCAAATTTGAGCAAAAACTTAAACCTTCTTGACGAGGAGGACCTTGCAGAGAGAGCTTATACAGGAAACTGCATTCTCATCCTACTAAAAAACTCCTTTTTAGATTTGTACATTAGCTTAGAGGCGTACCCTCGCAAAATAGAGTCTAGTAAGAGAAATCCTATAGTTACAAAATCTGGATGCTTGAAATGAGTATTCCCTTATTTAAAGGAAAAGCCTTCCGTGTTATCTTTTTTATCTGGTCTTGATAGATTAAAAGGGGTACTCTTGTGCTTGGACTAGGGCTTACAAAAACGGTCGAGATCGATAAAAATCTTTTTGAGCTCTGCCTCTCTTTATACGGTATGGTCCGGGCAAGAAATCCCTATTTTAATACTTATTTCCGGGTTTTTGTTATGAGAGTGTTGGTTTCTATTACATGTTATCACGAGTAGTAGTGTGTCTGCTTTGAAGTACCCGTATTTTAATTTGTTGGGCTATATTTACCTGAACCGGGTTCCTTTTGTGATTCAATAAGCAGCAAAGGTACCACTTTCTTAAATTCCTTTATCTAACTATCCTATACGACCCGCTTTTATCCCAATCTTTTTATTTCTGCATCAATATTAAGTAAGAGCCTTTTAGTATTTCTTTTTAACCTAATGGCACAAAAACTTGTAACATAGAGTATGCTCATTAATATAAATAGAAAAGGGTTGAACTTGAGTGAAGGTAGAGTTGCGGCTATGGGGAAAAGTCTTTTTAATTGTCGACTCAGATGGGTTTCTGTCTCATTATTTATTGTCTTAGTTGTAGGAGTCTAGAGGAAAACGACATTTCGTTTGAGAGCGGTGTAATAGATAGAACTTTTTTGGAGTATATAGCCAGGGTTGATAAATCATATACTCGATTAGGGACCCTTGTATTATAACTCTTGAAATTAGAAGCACTTGCTACCCGAGGATTAAAGAGGGGAATCTTATCTGGTAAAAATTATCTATTTAGTATAGTAAATACTGCATACATAAACCAATTATGATATGAAAGGATCTCCTAGGAAATTTTAAGTGTCCCTATTACTCCTTCCCGCGGATAGGGGTCCCAAATAAACGAGTCAGACATCTGAGTGCACTATGGTTTCTATTATAACTATAAATTAAAGGCTAGCAAACTAGAGCTCTTTTCTATACTGTAATGTAATACTATAGTCCCTAGATTTAGATATATAGATTCTGTACAACCCTTCCCTAGCTGTAGTAGGGATTCCGCATTGATAACAAAACAGAAAAGGACTTTTTTACCGCACTGCTTTAAAATGCTTACCCTTACTAGAGATTCTCCCCAAAAAGACTATCCTTATTAGTTGTCTTTACATCTAATCTAGGGATATCTTGGCTTTTACATTACTCCTGGCTACCTATTTAGATTCAGAAAAGTAACCTCCTAATACCTTAATAGCACTTAATATTTATACGCCTTCGATTGCAGAAGCTTCAAAAAACTGGGCTTGGAAAGAGTTGCAGCCCTCGGATTACTAGAACTAATAAACGGGTCTGTCTTACTTTTATTGTTATTTACGGGTTGTTAAAAATACTCATAAGATTAACGTATGCGTCGGAACTTATAGTTATATTATTCACTAAATTTCTTTTCAAGGCCGGTCAAAAACTATACATAACAAAGACTTTCCCCTTTTAGAACATTTTAACTATATACGGGAAACTGAGGATTAACAAGAGGCTCCAACTCAATTAATAGATTCTTGTCGGGGACTTTTGTATGATTATAGAATTTCTTAGCAGTTCGCTTTCTTTTTAGTAGGAGCATCCCGGCAGCGCCGCTCGCGAGAAGGAAGGGTATAAGGCGATTTGGGATCCTCCTCGACATGCACTTCCGGGCTTAATCTACGAATTAAATTCTTTGTTCTGAATAAATGTCCCACGAAAGGGCTTAAAACTTAATGCTCGTAAGTTCAATTTTGTTCTAAAAACCCCTAAAGTAAGGACTATTATATAAATCTAGCTATGTTAAAAACGAGTCGCTCATCCAAGCATCCAAGTAAAAGATACCCGAAATTTTAACTAAATGAAGAAAGTTCTTCATATTTGCCAGTAAGTGTGAATTTCTAAAAAAGGACAGCCCTAGACATAGCACCCAGGATTAGAAAAAGAGCTACTTTTTTAAACGGGAAGGTCTTTTTTCTCTTTTGGATTTGTAAGAAAAGAATAAACCCTGATCAAGTAGTTTTAATTTAATATTTTTAATGTATCCTTTAGTCTTTAGTAAGTAATTAGAATTTGATATATATATGGGTAATATTAAAGTACCTATACTTTAGAATCCTTGCTTTTTTCAAGTGTATTTAATTTAGTCACATATAAATTTTAGCTTTCAATTTACTATAACTACATTTGATTCTAATTTATCAATATTAGAATCTTTAAGCTTCGTAGGCTCTTACGAAATTGTAATTTGAGTCGCTATTGATGAAATTCTTACTTATTTATACTAGGATTCCCAGGTTGCTTCATAGAGTTTTGGTGTATCGGGTACAAAGCTATAAGTACTTTATATAGAGAGTATGTATTATAGGCTCCTTTAAAATCCCCGTACTATTAAATCACTCCTTATTTAGGTTTTGCAAGAGCTACAGAAAGCCTTGTTTTTTTATTTACTTATTGTTAGCTACACTCTCTCTAAGGTACTGTAGCTTCTATATGTTTTTAATGAGGGACTCTTGAATTAAGACTTTAATTACAGGTTTTACTGCAATTAAGGGTTTCCTTATATGTATGCTACTGCAAAATTCCCAGTATATATAAGATTTGCTCCCGTTATGTCGATCCCATAGAACTCTTAAGAGATTTTTTGCCGGGGATATTTAAATTAAAACAAGGAGGTAAAAGTAGATTCAAGTTAATGCTCGAGGTTTCCGAGTTCTAGTATTAAAAAATAGGAGGCTACTTTTTTATATTAATTAAAGAAACAAATTTTCTTACAAGTAAAGGACTGCTCCATTAGCTGTTGTCAGAAGCTCCGGGGTTGCTATGGGTAACTTTCTATGAGTAAAAGTTAAAGCCCCTAAAAGGCACCCAAAATTATATTTATTAAGGGTTACCCTGTAGCAGGTCGAAAAAGGGCTATCACTTGGGTAGTGCTTATAATGCTAGAAGGAGTATCAGAGAAATCTCAATTAAAAGCTCATCAAATGCCTTGGTAAAGCCTGAGTATCCTACAAAAATAAAGTCAAAGGTTCAAATCTCTAGAGCTTCTAGAAAAAGCTTACTATATTATAACAACGATTCCCCAGCTATAAAATGACTTATATAAAGACTCTTTGTTCACCCGAGACCCTTTAGTTATCTAGTTAATTGAGGTCAATTATCGGTATTTCAAGGACAGTGTGAGAAATCGGGGATAATTTAATATTAACGGAGCTTAACCTCAAAAATACTAAAAAAATATTTACTTATAACTTTGCTTTTAGAATGAAGGTGGAAAATGCAGTCGTTTTTCCGGGCCCACTTTAATTTAGGGTATTACTATGAAGCAGTATTTCTAGATTACCCGTATTCCAGTAATTAAGTTCAATCCGAGTTCCAAGGCAAGGGAATACTTTTAAATTATTCTTAGGCTACAAGACATACTTATTTTGTACTATATTTATTTCAGAAAGATTTGGACTCATATCCAGTTTTACTTTTTTGTTAAGCTTTTTTATGTGTTTTATATTCCTAAAGCAAGTGACAGGGTTGCTAAACACTTCTTTATAAAGCTCTTGGCACTTTTTTTGAAGGAACTACAAAAGCTCTGGAAATGTAAACTTATATTCTATCAACAAAAGTAAAAGAGGGTCTTTTCTCTCTACTCTCTTCTTGCTTTAAGGTTTGTACTGCGCTTTTATATGGATACAATTGTATTATAGAAAAATGTCAAAGTAGTATACATAGATAAATGTTCTAACAAGTGTTTCTTATCCTATACCAAAAATGAGAGGAATTCCTAGTATAAAGGGCTGGAAATTTTGTTCTATTTTTAATCAGTCAGGCAAACTACGACAACTCAAAAATTTCTGTTTCATTAGGTAGCATTCTTCTTTAGTGCAAAAACATAAGTTGGAAGCTTTTTAAATACACAAAAAGCAAATGCAGAGGAGTAAGGGTATACGCAAATTTTCTTATTCCTACTGGCAGTATCTAGTTTAAATAGAACGTTCTGAAAGGCCTTTAGTATCCGCGAAGATTTTTCTCTATAAATAAAAATCCCTTCTAATCGAAACCGGGTGCCCCTAGAATCCCGCGTTATCCTAAAGCTCTCGGATGTTTATACTTTATACCGGGGGGCACTAGAATTTTAAAGTAGGCGTTGAAATCCGTACTTTTTTGCTGTAAAAGCCCTTCCTTATTTAATGGATATCCGGAGTTTGCCTATCCTATCCCGAATGGGGTGGGATTTCTCTCTCTAGGATTGATTAAAAGTTACCGATTAAAGAAAAAGTGCTTAGTATTTAGTATAATATGCCAAACAGTTGTAGTAATATGTCTGCCAGCCCTAAAGCTTTGCTAATATTCTTTCAAAGCCAGAAGTACAACGATTACCGGTGCTTTTTCCTGGAGGTCAAGCAAGGCCTTTTGTCTAAGTCGGATGCCTCAGTATCTTGTTTTAAAGTAACACCTTAGCATATGGGTTTGAAGAGTGGAGGCACTCCTTTTTCAGCTACACGATTTTCATGAATATACCTAATAGACTGTGCGATCGGCCAATATAATGAATGTCGCTGGGCTTGCTTTTTCGTTTTATCAAAAAACATCTCTTATTAAAGTCTTTCTTTCTATTATAACATAACAGTAGGTATTAAAAAAAAAAAAGGACACTAGTTAGCAAAATCAAAAAGATTTCTAAATTTATAAAACCGGGTTAGGGACTCCTTTATTCGTACTTTTTTAGCTCTTCAGATCGATTCCGCGTTTTCTACAGCACGATTATCTATTTTTAAATAGATCTAGGAACCCTATAAATTTTTGATAGGACTTTACCCTTCGTTTCTTTATAGCGAGCTTTTTCCACGCATAACGGAGCTTTGTTGTCACAAGTCTAGAAAGTTAGGCCTCAGTAATTAGCCCTAAAAATCCATAAAAAAGATAAGAATGACTGCTAGTATCCGAAATTAAGAGAGAATTTAATTCAAGGAAAACTTAAGTTTCCAAACTCTAGCAAGAGGTATAAGCAGGATACAACAGAAAAGCACTCTCTTGGGGTATAACTAAATATTTAAAAGCTCTTTGGTCAGCTAGCTACTAGGAATTCATCCTGATTTAGTTTTTAGTCACGAGGCGGCCCTAATTATATATGGAATACTTAATTAAAAGTCCTTTAAGAAATCTTAGAATATGCTATAAACTAAAAAACTACCGCGGACCATTATACTATCTACTCTTAGGATTACTTCGTTGGTATAATTGAGATTAAAAAAGGAGCTCTTATATGTGTTTAAAACTAGCTTGAGAAAACTATAAATAAAGGGTTCCTCATGACTTGACTCCTTACGTTTATAACTTTAAAAGCTCCCGAAAACCTGGCAACTACTCTAAATTATACAAAAAAGTAAACGTGATTATACATCGATTTTGGAGGGTTTCATAGACTACCTTAGACTAAAAAAACAGGTTAAACTTCTAGACTATTCCTCTAATCTCTAATATAGGTATAAACTTGTTGACATACTAATGTATCTAAGCAATCCCTTGTACTGAACTTTGGGGTTAATCTATAAAGAGAAAGATATACCTTATTTATATAATTGCAAAACTTAGACTCCCTGTACTATAAGAAATATCTGATATAGCCATTAAAAATTAAAAAGCTAAAAGGAATGGCTTTTTATATCTTATAAAGGACATAAGTTTCTATGTTAATACTACAAGGGGAAGTTCACCTTTAGTCGTTGTGAGTGCCCTAACAAAGAGCATTACTTTTTAAGAATTTAGGAAATTCTGAGTTAAAGCACCCCTTGGGATATAATAAGGAAAAGTGCCTTTTTTCCTTGTTGATTACGACAGCTACGAAAGCCTTAAACGATCTTAGTTTACAAACCAAAAGGGTCCTTCTGATTGAGAAAAAGTACTAGCAGCCCTCCGCGCCCTGCTGTTAGCTGCGGAACATAGGGATCCCTTAAATTATAAAGTACCCGAAATATACAAAACAAAGCTGCTGATGATAGCCATCATTCTAAAAAAAGGAGCGACTTATGGCAAACCCTATTCATGAGGAAGGAAATGTATTGACTGCTATAATACTACTCAGTAATTTTTAGTAGGGACCCCTAAATTAATATCGAAAATTCTCTAGTAAATCTTTTGCTACAGGAACCCCTGAAAAGGAAAAAAGTTTTCTTAAATAAAGGGTACATACAATAGGGTCTTAGAATGACAAGCGTATTGTACCATAATGGGGGTGGTAAACGGGATTTCTGGGCAATAGGATGCAGCTGCTTTTTGTGTAGAGCACGTTCTTGACAAACTAGAAAACTGGTTATACTTAAACTCCTCTCAGTTCTCCTCTTTTCTTTACCAAGCGGTTAAGGGTTCAGGTAAAACATAAATCATAAAGTCTAATATTTAAGGAAAAGTGAAATCTCCAGAGCCTTTTACGAATGCCCAAAACAAAAATCTCAGGCTTGTAGTAGTTATTTCTTTGCTTTAAACTTTTGAGTTTAAAAGTAGGAGTACTCCTCTGTTTTAGGCTGGGATACCTTTAATTTCTACTACATTAAACACAGAGGGGGGTGCCTAATTGTCAAGTAACTGAGGAAAGATTTCCAAATCTCAGTTCAGTTCTTTAAACACAAACCACGCATTGCCTATAAAATTCCTTACAGAGTAACTAGGAATTTTTAGAGTACAAGAATAATGATAAGGATTTCTTGGGTTTGAATCCACTCAATTCAATAGAGTCTATTAAAGTTTGGTTAAGTTAACTATATCTTGTAAAAAGGTAGAGTTTCTACTTCGTTTAGGTAAATAACAAGTGAACACGGAACTCCTATAAAAGCTTGCAGGAAACCTGGGTCTCAAGATACAGATTACATAGGAATGCCTTCCATTTAGATTACTTCAATTCTTTTCTGGAGTTTATTACAAATACCTAGAGTTTCAATCACAAGATTTCATAGTACTTGATTACTCGGCTGTAACTTTTTTGTGGTAGCTTTCTTGTGAGCCTTATGAGCTATACCCCTCCCCTTCTTAGTAGGAGGATTCCTTATACTTTTAGTTAATTTACTCTTCTTAACGTAAGAAAAGTAAAGAAGAAAAGTGTCTGGTTCACGCATGCTCGATTTAACTCCGCGGAGCTTTTTTGGGGGAATCTTCTTTCTTATAAGTTAAGAAGACTTTAGACTCTTTCAAATAGAATTACTATAGCTTACTTATTAATTAAAGGAGGATTTACGCTGTTAGTTATAAAGAAGAAATATCCCCTTTTAAGTAGGTTTTTTTAACAGGTAAGTTAGCTAGTTTCTCAGATTTTGTGCTATGTTATTAGTCAAAAAATACATATAAGTTTTCAGATGCTATTTTATGGTAGCAAGTTTAAGAAAGGAATCTAAAAAAACCTAAAGGAAGTCCATATATAAAGGATAGCCTTTCTTTGTCTAATCTTGGTTATACTTAGGGAATTACAAATGAGAGTTTTCTTCTTCCGGATCTTGTTTTAAATTGAAAGTAGTAACTTAAAAGGAAATGTAAAAGATTAAAGGACTTTTCTTCGTGGGGTCAAGGGGGTATATAAGAGCCCCCTTAAGAGAATAGGTATTACAAGAAAGTTAAGAAGGTCTAGTTATAGGTATTCCGGAAGTTCTAAATAAGGAAGTTAGGGCTCTGGTTAAGAGTAAGATCCGGACGAATAGTATAGGTAAAGCTCTAAGAAGGAATACAGATAGGGCTACTCTCTTGGGTAAATAACCAAAACTAACAACTAGAATTCGCCGCTTGAACTTGAGTCTACTGAAAGAAAATGTATAAGAATGTAGAGGAATCTTACTTTGAGAGCTCTTAAGTTGGATTGTACTCACAAAATAGCCATACAGCGGGTTTTTAAGCTTGATGCAAGTTAGTAGCTTTTGGTTACTCGAAAAAAGTTAGGCTTTTTTGTTTGGTAGTATATGCATCTCTCTATTGAAAAAGTGAGTAAAAGTCTTTATACTCATTTATAAATTCGTTATCTTTCGGATTAAATATTATATACTAAAAGGGCCCTGTTACCTATACGGGTCTTATATTCTAGTTTCATTTTAAATTTAACACCGAACTTTAATATTGACTCTTTGTTTACACTAGAAACTGCACTCTTAGCAGAATATCTCGCATGCCCCTGTTATACCTATGCAATTAAATATGCCTTGTATTACAAAATGAAAGCTTGACAGCTGTAAAGTTAAGTGCCTGCGCCAAAACCCCCTTATAAAAAGTGTCTACCCGCTAAGAGAGAAGTATAAGGAACACTTTTTCTTGTTAGAAGTCAATTTACACAATTCAAAGAGCAGGGCTTTACTTAAGTCTATAGAGGATATAAAAAGTGCGTGCAAAAGGTTTCTAAGTTTCAGTATTTACATGGGCTGAAGTCACAGCCCCTAGTTTCCAAAATTCCGGGTTTTTGGGGGGTTAGATTTTCTCTTGCCACCCAGGACTAACATTAAGTTATGCTTATCCGCGAAAAGAAATAGGAGACCCTTCCTTATCAGGGTCCTTTTGACAACCCCTTAATTGTCGGATATCGTTGCTTATGCCAAAGGGGGAATTCATCGTTCTGTACTTGTTTGTTGTAGTATTGGCTCTGAAACAAGATGCCTTTTAGAAAGAATTTACTTTCATTCCAGGGTTTACACTATAAAAGGAGGCTCACTCTAAAAAAATTTTAGTTAGATTTGTTATTTTTATACTTAAAAAGGTAAGCCTATTGTTTAATTAATAAGTAGGATCCTGACAACTTTTTTAAAAGTTCTTTCTTGAACCCTTGTTTAGCGCTTTTTAGAAACCCAAGAGGACTCTTAAAAATTCTATGGATCCGGTTTAAGGGTAAGGTAGTAGTCATACTCCACCGAACGTAAGGGACTCGTAATTAGAGAATTGCTATCAAAAAAGATTCTATTTACCCTTGCTTTGGGAAGCAGATTACAAAAGTTTTATCCTTTAGGTCGAATATAGTCAGGGTAAGAAAGAGTCATAAAATGTAGGTATAAAAAATGGAAATATATTCGAAATTTACTACTTGAATAAGTATCTTGAGTGAAAAGTACGGGTAATTCGTAGTTTATAAACAAATAAAGGAACCCCAGGTGTCTAAGATTATAGGTATAGCTAGGGTCTTGATAGAGAACTCTGGGATTTTTAACTCTAATAGTAGTTTGTATGAACTGGACGCAGGACTGAGATATACTCTTAAGGAGTTTAAATCTTATCTTAGTAGTAGTTCGAAAAAAAGTATTTTGCTATAGTTGCAGATTTGAATAATATTTTACAATGTTCTAAAGCTTAGAGACCCTTCAGTTTTGTAAGAGCTTTTAACATAGGGAGCTCCCTTTTAGTTAGCCATAAGGTAATACTCGTGTTTTTTAGAATTGAAAAGCTTTGATTACGCTGTATACAAGATCTAAACTACATTTCCCAGGAACTTCTCTGAAATATACCAGCTCTTAATTAAGGCTTGGCTAGAATTCCTCATCATCAACTGCTAGCTTCTTTCGTACAAGTGTAAAGGTTTCTCCCGTAAATTATTAAATTAAAGAACATAACTTATATTATATATTTACTATATCAGTTACACTGTATAGAATAGAACTTTTCGGCGAACTAAAAAAAGGAATAAAATTCTTCTAAAGAGAACCCACCTATAAAAATAAGTACTAAATTGACTTTTTACCTCCACTTCAAAAAAGTACACATTTTGCTTGCGGAAGCTTCTTGGCTAAGACCCTTTTAAATACAAGTTTTCGGAAGTTAAACAATGACTCATTTAAGAAACTTCAAAATTAAGTAATGATTTACGCATATCATCTTTGTATTACAGTATAACTCTCTTAAAGTACTCTCAATTCAATTAGGGTAACTCGTTTTGGAATCACTATCTATAGGAGAGTTTGGGTTTTTTTTCGAACTTAACGCTTTATACGGAGCATATGCTTGGTGAAGAAGAAATCTTAACTAAGAGAGCTTGCCTTTAATCTTTAATATTGAATATTTTTTAAGGAACCCGGAGCTCCCCGTTGTGAAAACGAGTCGACTTTTGGCTTATTATAGTACCTAGATTTTGCTAAAGGAATAACTGGGGTCCCGTAAATTCAGAAGTTTTTGATACGTAAATAAATTAGAACCTTATTACACAAGGTTTTTCGCGTTCCTTGAATAAGGGTTTAAGAGGTTTAACTTCTTCTTTTAATCCGGGGTTATGAACGGTAATTATGAAATGAAATCCGGAGATTTCCTTTTAAGAGAAGCTTTCGTTAACCTGGAAAATCCTCTTTTTTAAGCGATAATTTTTGATATAAAATTCTAAAAAGTTATGCTTGATTTATTGACGAGATTTTTAGTTTTTGAGGGACACTTAAAAGAAAGAGACTGGGTTATCTAGTTCCTCGCTTTACAATTTTAAATGGAAATTTCCTTTAGTTAGAAAGGGTTTTTTCTTGTTGCTTAGAGGATTAATAAATAAGGAGAGATAGAGAAAGTAAGGCCAAAGTAATCCGTTTTTGGTAAGGGACATCCGTAGAACTAAGGGAAAGGTATGGGGGAACTCTAGAATCTCAAGCATAGTAAGAGTTGTAAAAAGGGGGTTCCTTTTTATGAAATCATCAAGACAAAAAACTCTATTCGTGGGGAATTTTTCATTATAAATAAGGAAGTTTTCTAAAAGCAAAAGCCTAGCAGCTGTTTGAGAAGTTCTGGTAAATTCTTTGGGTAGCAGGAAGAGGAGCCCTTTATTTATACGAACTAAAATGTAGGTTAACCAGAACATTAGGGACTTTTCGAAAATGTAATGCTTATGAAAAACGGGTCTAAATTCCGTGAATGTGTGCAGTAAACAACGAGTATTACTAAGAATATCTTTTGTATTAAAGGATTCCTACCGCATCGAGTAAGGTGAATAACTCTCTAAGTATTTGCTGGATTCAAGAAATTGACCCGAAAGTAAAGCAAATCGTTTAAATAAATACCCAAGACCTATAGATTCTCGAGGTTTCACAAAGGCTCATATTCCAATAGAGAATAAGATTATCCTATAACCAAAGGACTCCACAAAACAAAAACGTCTTGAACTTAGAAAAACGACTCTTTTGTGTAAAATGCGGACGCTCTCAAGTAGGCTACTCTACTGCTCTATGCAAACAAAAAATGACATGATACGTTAGTTAAGACCTGGAATAGTATACCCACTTAAGAAACTAAATTTACCGAAAAGCTGCAACCTAAACAGAATCCTTAGTCTTTCTTTAGTCCCAAGCACTAAAACAAGCCGAATATGAAGAAAGGGAGCTCTCTGTGAAAGAGATTTCCTTTCAGAGCTTCTTGTATTAGTTTATTTGTTTGTCTTTCTTTTCTATTCTCTTTATTATCGATTACTTAATTATGGAAAAAGGGTTTCATAGAGAGTCTTTTTCTTGTTTAAGGCGTCTTCCTCGAGTACTTGTACTTTAGAGGATAGAAACCATGTATATCTGAGAAAGGGTGACTCTTCCCGACTATAGCACTAGCGAGGTTTATATATTCCTTATAGAAAGACCCAATTACACTATGAGAGACAAACACCACTTTTCTTTTTTGTTTATTGATCGACTTACTCGATTCTTAGTACTCTTTATAAGGGACTAAGGGACACTTTTTAAAGAGAAGATAGCCGTACTCTTATTAGGAGCTTTTTTAGAAGGGATTCTTAAGGAGCGGGGGTAATTTAAGGGAACTAAGGTAATGGAATATAGTAAAATAGGAATAGTAATACAGTTAATCTTAGTCTTAGAGAGAATGTTTTATATAATATAGTAAGAGAGTCTAGATATATCTTGGTCTTTTTGTTTAAGGAAGAATCCCTCCTTTGATCCGCAGTTATTACTATCTAGACTAGAAGATTGAAACTGAGAAAGATTAATTATATGATTCCCTACTGAATTGTCTCTACCTAAATCTCTAAAGCAATGCAAATTATATAATAATAAAAGGAACTCCACAAAGGGAAAAGTAGCCTTGGTACCTAAACTCTGGATAAAGGACGATAGTCACTTCAGCCTTAAGATCGATGGATTTTTAGTTGCTTTTTGTAAGAGAAAAGTCTTTTTCAAGGTCAGAATTTCTTGATGCTATTTGGATGCTTTATCTTTTAGGAATTGCCCTTACTCAAGCTGTAAGAGAGGATGAGTACAAACGAGTCTAGTTTTGTTAGTAGGGCATAAGTTACAATATGAGAAGGATTTTCTTGAGGAGTTTAAAGTGGAAATACGTGAGGTATAGAGTTTTCCAACTACAAGTTAAGGTATTTTAGGAGGGAATATAGACAAAGAAAAGGGTTCCTATTACGTTTGGCGTATTTGGGTTTAGGAGCCTTGCGCTTTATGATATGCAAAGGTATTTGACTGTGGTTTCTCCTAGGTTTTTGTAGATTGTTAAGGTCTTTCTATTTAGAGCAGGCTTAGGGAGTTTGTTAATAAGGGAATATAAAGACTCAGGCTCATAAGAAGGGTATATCTCTCAGGAAAGGTCTAAGGTATACAGCTGGAATGGGATAAGCGCAGCTCTGAAGAGTCGCAAGTAGGGCTACAGAGTCAAGTTCTTAAGAAATAGAGTATAGGTACGATCATGAATAGTAATAATTCTAACTCTTAACTTTTAAGATAGAAACTAAGAAAACAAGGAAACGAGGTCGTACAAGTATGAATTTAGGAAGGCTTCTCTTTCTTAAGAAGAGCTTGTGCTAAGGGATGCGGGTTTTCCTCTTGTTGTGTTGTTTCTCAGGTTAGTAATGTAGGATGAAAAGTTTCTTTTTTTTTGTATAAAATCTACCTGTACAAAAAACCCAACTGTATCCTTATGTATTCCCCTCCCTCACGTTTGTACTTTCTACTATTATATGGGGTCTCCTCTAGGATAAAGAAATTCAGTTCAGCGGCCCCACTGGAGCTATTTCCTAAGGTCTTTTAGTGCAATTATACCCAGTAAAAAACAAGTAAATAAGAAAGCTTTCTATTACTTAATCTTTCTCATGTATAGACAACCTCTTAAAATTCCGGCGTTCTTGAAGGAAATGAAGGGTATGGCGCATTTTTCAAGATGTCGTTGTCAATCAGGTTAAATATCTTTTTTTATGCATTACATATGGGTTTAGTCAAGTTAGGACTTTTATCCACCTTTTATGGCAGCTAGCGCAGGCAGTTTTTATGCGGTGTATCTTTTATCGAGTGTTTCCCTTGGAATCTCTAACATTTTTGTGAAAGTTACTCAAACAGGTATAGGTTCTAATACAGGATAATGAACGAGTGCAATATTCTTTCGGTTTTTCTACTATAAGGAACCCCGGATTGATAATTAACATAAGTTTTAGTTTTTAAGGAACCCCCTAGGTCCTGCCTCTTTCAACGAAACTTGGTCTAAAAGTACAGAGGATAGAATAGGGGACCTTTGAGTTAGTAATTTATCTGAGAGGGTAACCCCTACCACTACTAAAAGAATTCGATATCTACTGGATTCGTGCTAAAGGTGTAATAATATACTCAATAAGAATTCCTAAGCGCCGCTGTGCACAACCCCTACACATGGGGTATACGACTTCTCCAAAGGGATCCTTTCAAAAAGGGGGAGTCTCCGTGAAAATTCTGAGATAGTAATAAGTAAAGTCTCAGTGTGTTTAAATCCTTTCGGGGGTACTTCTTGTTCCTCAAGCAGGCTTGAATATAAAAAGAAAAAAGGTATCGATCTGCACACCTTTCCGATATAGATAGTATATGCGCGGTAGGGCTCCGCTTTCACGAACCAAAATTAACTCAAACTTAAGGGAAAACCCAGGATTTTCCTATCCTAGCTGTAATTTAAAATTTAAAGACTTACTTACAGGTCAGGGCTTGTGTATACCTTTTTTGTAGAAAAAACAGGAAGCTTTGGTTGGATAGTCGTATTTACAGGTTGTTACCATATTACACGATTCTCTTTTATGATACTTTTTTGTAGTTACGGATTTTAACTTAGGTCATTTTGAGCAGACGAATACTTAATAGTTTTTGTAGGAATGCGTATACACCCTCTCTACCTTATTCTAGATTTTGGGGAATCCCCAACTTTACTAGAGGATGCTCCCGTTTTTTAAAGTAATAAATATAGCTAGCATATTGCTCAGAATACTCTTATTAAGTAAGTTTAATTTACCTGATTAACAGATCTCCCCTACAATTATATATAAACTCAGATTTAGTAGAACTCTACCTTTCATTTTATGCTGACTAAGTAGGATTTCTCGACTATAACAGGGTACCTTTTACTGGCCTATAAGCGTCTTTTTGCTGTCATTTTCTCAGGATAAAAGCTACGTTAATATTAAAAAAAGGGGGGGGGGGGGTTCCTTGTTCTTTTAGAAAAGCAAGCTAGAATTAACAGGTAAATCTAGAAAGTAGATGCGTAGACTTACTTCTTACTATAAGACTTTAGTTGAAACGGGATGCCTTGGAGCATACAAAAGCATTAACAATTGGATTTCCTTCTGACTTAAATTAAATGAGTTAAAGCTTCAACCTTTGCCTGGATTTTTATAACTCCAGTCAAGATAAATAAGAAAGGAATCCCTAGAAGTTAGCTCTGGTCGTCTTCTGTATCTGTAATTAATGTATTCCTTCTATTCTAGGAACGGCTTATACATCCCAAAAATGAATAAGTAATAGGGACACTTCAGTTTGGAAAATTCCTTTAAATGGATTTGACCACGAGCTCTTTCTACTATATTGCGGAAATAAGAGCGAGTCCATAACTACCATTTAAATAGAAGTTTTTTGTGTTTTTCATTGCTTTATAGTATAACTACTCAAAATTGAGTCAATTATTCCATACCTTTCTACAATTATAACTGAGGATTTAGATCAAGCTTGTGTGTGAACCCTTTTCGCAACATTCTTCTTTCAATATCTAGGTTAGTAAGCAAGCTTTCATTATAAATATATAAGAAAACCCTTCAATTAATTTCTTATCAACATAATAAAGGGTTGTCCGATTTAAGATGCAGAACAAGCGTGGCACTTTACCAAGATAATAGAATAATATTAAAATCAGAATTTCCCGTATTTTAAAACTCTACACTTCCCTTTCTGGCTTCCACCTTGGCTAAAAATCGGTTTAGGGACGTTACTTTATCTGGATTTGACTCTCTTTATAGGTTATATAACTTTCCTCTATATTATGTAAGTACTCGTGAAAAGAACTTCTCAGGAAGTTAAGTCTTTAAATCAGACATTAAAGGATTGTATATCCCTACCCTAAATCTTCAACTGTAGTAATTCGAGCTCTATTTAGTTACTTCCATTCTTTTCATATCTATTTAACTAAAGGTCCCGCCGGAAAGGCCGCCTCAGTATTATTTTCATTCGTAAAAGAAAAGATGTTATAAATAACTCAAGTTTAGTTAAAATAACAAGCGTAAATGCCACGAGGAGGAGTTCCGTTTTAGAATTTATCTACTTAGAGAAAAGCCTTCTTGTTACTACTTTCTTTGGATATCCTACTGGAATAAAGGGAGTCTTTTTCTATTTGCTATACTTCATACTAGCTATTTTCCGTGCGAACAAAAAAGTTTCTGGATATAAAATGGCAGAAGCTTGATTTCCTTTTAATACAATAAATGGACTCTCCTTTCAAAAAAAGTACAAGTCAAATAAAAACAGAGGTTGGTAAGGCGTCAGTCTTATATATCGGTGTATAGGGTTCGGCCTGAAACTGCTACTACCGCTTGTTTAAGCTCATCACTGTTAAGTCAGAGCTTAAGACTCCAAAACTTGTTTCTTAAGGTATAACTAAAGCTTTATAAAATACTCGTTCTTGGGCAGAGGGAGACACTCGTTTTTTAGTGTAATCATATAATCAGAAGTCTCTCCTCTCTGCCGGGTCTCAAAGTCAATTTCAGCTGTGTTTTCATTTCATAAGAGTATAAGGACTCAAGTATTAATCAATTGAATAATTAATTCCCTTGTTAGAATCAGATAAAGAAGAATCCTTTATTACTAGGGCTAGAAACGAACTTCCCTTAGCTTAGAGTTTTAGGATAAAGAAAATAGGTGCAGCCCCCTAAATGCCTTGAACCCTTACTCTTTGAATTTACCGATCGAGATTTGTTCTTACTATCAATGTTAGGCAATGGCAAAGCAGGTATAGTAAATTTGTGCGCCCCAAACTTTACAACAAATGCGGTTTCAAAGTTAGCATTTCTAAGTAACACAGCGCAGGTAGAAGAGTGTCCTTTATATATTATTATATATTCAGGGATTCTTCTGAAAGAAAGACTTAAGCATTTAAATAGGACTTACTTATCGATATGTATAGCAGAATATTAAGGTTGTTTAATAACTTAAGGTACACTTTAAGGAGGATCCCCCGATAATGAGGTAAAGGAAACAAAGTTGATTTACTTAAAAAAAAATAGGTAAGTCTTCTTAATATTAATTAATAGCAAACTATCTGCGAGCCCTAAGACTTTTTTTATGGATGCCTGTAGTACTAAACTAGGTATTTCCAGTTCTATTTCTTAAATAATACCCGTTAAACACTCTTGAGATTTACTAAGGTAATGCTTTATACAACTGAGATGAGAAAACTTCTTATGACCCGTCCGTGCGCTTTAAACCCCAGTGCAACCCTGTCTCTGAAATAAAATGAAGTAGCTTGCTAAGAGAATCGCCTATGCTTGCAATTTTAGGATCTCGCATCAATATTACTAGTTAGTCTAGATGCAGTATTTCCTTATAATTTTTCCTTAAAGGGAGCTAAGATTTAGTCCTGAATTAATCTTTCTGAGGATATGTTAGAATATAGAAATAATATACTTTTATCAGGGACTTTTCCTAATCGTTTCGGGAATCTCGAATAAGCATTACTTTTAGGTTTATTTGTAATTTGTAATAAGGAAATTTGTTCTAAAAAAGCAGGGACCTTACCGAACAAATTTTTTTAATAAATAAGAAAAAGAAGGTTCCAAATCACGTATATAGAATAGAGATTTTTTAGTGTAAGTTAAGTAATTGAGCTCTCTTCTAAAAGGTACAAACCTTACTTTCACGGTTTCTCTTACTCTTGTTGCATAGTTAAGAGTTTTTACATATTAAAGAGTATTCAGAAAATCATGAGTCTCCTTTGTTCAATAAGGGTCCCGATTCGGGTAGATATTCTAAGCTAGATGAATTTCTTTCATTTTATATTATATTAGTAAAGCGAATACACCAAAAAAAGATTTCATGCTTGGCTCATTTTCTTGTCTTGATAAGCATATCAGATATACCTTTTCTTGCATATGTTAGTAATTAAGCATTTCCTTTTTTTAAGATTGTAATCTTATTTACAGGAAACGCTCTTGGAATTCCTGTTTTTACCTGTTACCCCCTTTTTGCCGAGTAATAGTACTGAAATATAAAAGGAAAGTAAAAAAGCAAGAAGTCTTTAGAAAGGAAGACATAAAGGTTTCCATATACATATTTCTTGTCTAGTTTAAGTCGTTTTTCCTGTATAGTCTAGTCGTATGGTTTTCGTTTCATAGCTCAGTTGTTAGAGCACGGGTTCAGATAATCGTGATGCAAAGGTTCAAGTTCTCTATACTCAAGCTTAGAGCTTCCGCTAAGAGCATACTACATTGACCAAAAACTACAGCTACTCCCCCTAAGTAAATTGCTAAACCCATATCATACCCATTCATTCTATTTGTACCTTATTCATCCCCAATTAGAAACTAAACAAAAGCTTTTATTTCTTTCCCTTACACATTTTACATTTTAGCTAATTTATGACTTAGTCTTGGGAATTCGTTCTTTTCAATTTGAGAGTAGTCAATCTTAAGTATTGGTATTCCCTTCTTAAGAGTCAAAACGAGTCTACCTTTCCTTAATAGAATTTTTTCTTAAGTAAATCAAAGTAGTAATAGAAGTAAAGACAAGTTTTAGCCTTTGCAATTAGCTTAGTTAAATTACTCCAAACTCTAGGAATTCTATTTAATACATAGTTAATAAGGAAGTCAAGCGAAGCTAATATTCTTACTATAGTTTAGCTACCAAGTTTTGCTTTAACAAAGAAGTAAGCGGGTTCTCTAGACTTCTATTAAGGTTTCTTCCTAACTACTTAACTTTATTAAATGAACAGGAAATGAAACCCTCATTTTTATAGTGGTAATTAAATAATTCCTAAGATTACTAGAAACTCTTATTACCTCACTCTATTTTATTAAATACTTTATCGATATTAGAAAGCTTCTCCAGTAAAATTCTCAAATAAGTACATATTTTATTTAAAAAGTTATATCAATATATTTATTTTCACTTTTATGTATTTTAGTAGACTTAGTTACAGGGTAATATGTCATATGAGCTCCCTGACTAAGAAGCAACAAGAGCCTTTACTGGGAAACAAACCTAAGGCTAATTTATACTATTTCTGGATCAAAGCTTCTTTTTAAGGGCTCCCCTACATTAATTTACTACACTTGTACGAGTACATTAGGAACAAACTAATACTACTATTAATATTATTGAGACTTCTTATTCTTCGGAGAAACTTACACTGAATATACCTCAATTTCTTTTTTGCCAAGGATGCAAGGAGGATACCTTCTCTTATGGAATAAGTATTCAATGGGTTCAGCCCTTGAAACATTCTTCCCAATCGATTCTTTTGGTTTTGTTTGATAATTGCGGGGATGTACGAATAGATCTTAAAAAAGGATTAGGCCCTCTTACAACCTTTTTTTATAATAGGAGCTTTCAAGCTTTCGGTGATATTTCACGAAATGATGTATTAATGCTAGCAGAAAGGCTTAGGTTGCGGAAAAGCATGCATATCCGTAATACTAATAGGAAGGTGAATCCTAAGATTAGCGGAAGTAATAAAGGCTCCTTTTTCAAAGAGGGTCGTAGTGTAGTCTTTTCACTTGGTTTCACTTTAAAAGATCACTCTTATTCTTTTGTTTGAGTCATGTTTATGGGAGTCAAAAGTCAAGTCTTTTATATAATAGGGATGCTTTGCAGGACTTAAGGAAGGAACATAGACTAGGCCTAACTGCAGATCTGAATAGATTAATGCTTTTATTTTCGAAGAACTGTAATGACTAAGAAATAGCTTTATCTAGGATTCTTTGTTTCCAGGAGTCAAGTCATAAGAAGAACTCTAAATAAAGGGTATTTGACTTGCTCTGGACTCTCGCAGGTGTTTAAAAGTTTAAGGGCTTTGCGATTCTGGAATATATAGGAAGTGATGAGTGCCTCTGAGCTGTTTGTTTACAAGACTCTGCTATAGAGGAGTTAACAACAAAGAAGAAGATAGCTATGTCAATGAGATACAGAAGAAGAGGATATTTATGAATATGTAGTAGATGGCTTAAGGTATGGTACAACTAAGAAGGTTAAGAAAACAAACCGGGGCTCGTAAAAGAGTTATTACAAACGGAACGAGGCATACGGGTTAAGAAACACGTTATGAGTAAGGATATGAAACAAGGCTGGTAGTACAAGGACTCAGCTGCATAAGAAAACCGATGCTGTGAAGAATAGGGGTAGCGAGCCTAAGGAATTGGAGCTAAATAAAGGAAAAGCTAGGATAGAAAGGGGATTCTAAAACAGAAGGGGTTCCTTTAGTGATACAAGCATAAATGCTTGCCTTTCTTTTTTCAAATAGAGAGTTCTATACACTAAAACTGGAAAGGGTGGTCATTGGAAAAATGAAAAGTCCTATTTATTCTGTTTTCAAATTCTACTTAAGTAAGGGTTGTATAATAATTCTGGTACGGTCTTTTCAATACTACTTTGTAGGGTAGAAACTCAGAGAGAAGTCAAGTTATATTATGTTTCCGAGATAACACTGCAGTAGCTTTCTAAAAAGTGAGCTCATTATCTTGAGTTTTATTTCTTGATAAGCACTCCCATACGGGATGTATTATGTAGTTTGTAGCCAATTAATAATACACATTCCTGGATTAAGGGAGCAAGACTCTTATTTCTAAAATTAGACTCAGAACTTTAGCTTCTAGAGGACCACAACCTTGTATTACAGTGTTCTAGCATATCGATTTACTATAAATAAAATGCTGCTAGCTAGGAAAAGAGTCCGAGGACGTTGTAAAAATAGCTGAAAATGAGCCTTCCTTTTTGACTATGACATAAAGATTTGGTTCAAAACCTGTGCAATACACTATTAAAGAGTCTTGTTAAAGATTACTTGAGAAATAAATATGGGTAAACAATAGAAAGACTCTTTATAAACTCGGGGATAAAGCGCTCACTCGTCAATGCAAAGGGCAAGGGTTCTAATCGGGGCGCAGCTTGTAAAAATCCCAGTGGAAAAAAATCTGGGTTCCCTTTTTTGTAAGCAACTATTAAAATTATTTGCTTCCTAAAGTTAGAGGAGACTCTTAGGCTTTAATATATTGATTACTAAAATGAAAATTCCCTGTTATTGGGATGAAGCAAGTTCCCCATAAAGAGAGCAGCTTAAAGGGGTTCTTATAATCTATAAAATCTGGCTTTAAGCTATTTTAGGACATTAAACCTAAACTTTTATTAGTTATATAAAAATTCTGTTTTTAGGAATTACGATGATTAAAATACTGCTGCCTATAAATATAAGCGTTACCTGTTAAACGCGGGAAGCTCTACTTATAAATCGAGGTATAATCGCGAAAACTTATGGTAAGTATCTCCCAGTTGCGAACTTTATACGTTACTATGTAAAACGAAAGAATTTTCAAAAATTAAGGATAAAATTAGGATTGCTGCTATATTTAACTTGGTAGTAGTAAAGTCAAACCTTTTTGTTATTAATGTTAATATAGATTAGTTCTATTTCTATTAGATATTGTGTCTATTTTTACTTTTGTACAAGCACTCTCACTTAGTATTAGTAGAAGCTGGAATATTCTAAAGGATTCTATAATAATACATTATCAAGAAAATGAAAATAGGAGAAAGCTAAAACTTTCCCGTCCATACTGTAAAAAAGTGCACTACCTCCCGGGGAAATCTAGACGGCACGCTTACGGAGAAGCATTCTCAAGCAGCTCAGGGTATTCCCCTGTTTTTCCGTCATCAAGCAATTGCTTAGCACATCGACCTTTAGCCCAGGTATCATGGGTACCTTGTAGATAATATGGACCTGGAGGATATCCCTTTTAGTCAATACTAGCATTAAAGAGCCGATAATATAGGGAATATAGGGTAACCTTTTTTTAGAAATAAAGAAAGGGGGTCAATGCAACTACAAGTTTTTAATATTATTATAATTACCCAAGTATCTAATCTAAATATCTAGAACTTTCCGTAAGAGACCGGCCTCGCTTGGTGAATTCAATTACATTTTTTTGAGGTGCTAAACCGACAAAGGGCTGTTAGGAGCCGGTTATTCATGTAGGTTACACTTCCTATTTTCGTGGACTTTAAAAACATGGTTAAAAACTTGTCCGTGTTAGGGATGCCCTGAGTATGAATAGGTCTCATGAGATTTTTCGCTACGCTATATAAATGAAGGGTTCTCTTTTGAAAACTATAAAGAGAAACTGAGGAGTTTAGAAAGTATAACGAAACTCGACTTAAACCTTTAAGAATCCATTATACTAGAATGCAGAATAGACTCAGTTCAGTTTTCTAAGTACTCCTTAAAAGTAATTCCAAGTGTTGCCCCGTATGGCAGGCAGTACCTGATATTCAAGGTCACTTTTTATCTCCTTTTATTAAGGTAAGGGCGGCTTTCCAAGAGCATCCGTATACTGTAATGTGGTTAGGGGTGGGATTTTGAATTTAATTCACAAGTATAGACTTTTGAGCGTATAGATTTAAGACACATAACTGAGGAAGCTATTCAAAGGCAGCGGTCCAATCAAGTAAAAACGATATTCTTTGTTCCTGGGGTTTTCACAAGAAAAGGATAGAGTTCCGCGGGAGCTCCCGGTGTTAACTAAATAAACTTTTAATTTAAGGAATGCTGGGCCCAATGCATACCCTTTTGATTACATAGACTGTGCTTTAATATAGACTCCTGGATACCCTACTATTGCGAGTAATATATATATCCATCCAAAGCTAAATGGAGATCCTGAATTAGCATAACTCCTTCTGATAAGCAGAACAAAAGGAATTCCTCATATAGGGGAGCAAAATCTAATTAAATAAAGACTGCGAGTAAACTATCTCTTTATTTTTCGTTTGTTTTATTGAGTTCCTCATTTTTGCGAGTTATCGTTAAGTAGCAACACAATCCAACCCGAGTTTTTTAGCATTCATCTGAGACGGGGCTTCTCTTGTGTGGAATATTAAGATATAATACACAACTAATAAAAGGAAAGATAGGTACCCTGATAATAACTAGGCCCAGTCGTAAATTCTAAAATCAATAGAATTGTTCCAATCTTACAGTTTTTCATAGTATCCTTTTTCGACTTTTCCTTACCTAACTTTAGGAAGTATACCAAAACTTCTTTTTTGCGGAGGTATCGAAGATGTTGTCCTGGATATTATTTCTAGCTAAATAGCTTCAAAATTCTGGTAGTATATAGGAAAAAATAAGTAGCCCCGAGAGAACCCGGTTCCGTCTAAGAACTCTTACTTATGCTTGTATTACTTTTTTAGTTTATCACGCAACGCTGACAGGACGTTACCCGATTTTCTCGGTCTGTGACAGAGTTTTTTCATTGTTCTGGTACAAAGCGAAGGTGCTACTTAATCTCGGGTTCTTTCAACAACGAGTGCCAAAAAGCAAGTCAGGTACAGCAGCTCATTAAGAAGTTAGACTTTTAATATGCAAAACTCGCGTGAGGAAACCAGTAAGTTACTCTACCACATCCGGGAACTTCTAAACTCTGTTGCACGAATCTCTATAGGAAATGCACTGAAATTCTTTATAGATGAGTACGGTACATTCCTTTGCAGCTTCGGCGTTTGTACTTCCAATTAATTTATGGTAACAAGACATTCTACTCTTAGGCGGAGTTATAAATAGTAAATATTTCTATAAATAGAAATAGCCTGCACTTCCTAGCTAAGCTAGCCAGGTAATAAATCCCTAAACTCTCTCTAGCAACAAGAAGACATTATTAGGTACACCGAGTTAGCAACACCTTATTCTCTAGCTTGATATGAATTCTTTAGTTGCTGTAGATAACTTCGTGCGGTCTAGATGTTATAGAGAGTCTTGCGTTTTTATTCGAACCAGGAGCTTCTGTAATACAAAAGGGCTTTCTAATTCTTTCAACATGTATAGCTTTCGGTCTATAGGCATTCTACACATTTCTTAGTAACAGAACCCCCGTAGTTGAATTATTAGAATAGCAAGCAAAGTATTAGACCTGAATTCTCTTAATTGTCTTTGCTTTGTTGTGCTAATGGAGGATAACTGATTGGTTTCTTGGCTTTGTGAGAATGGGACTTGATTGACAGTAAAGGAGTCTAATACCAGAGTACTCTTGTACTGATCAAATCGAACTGCGCTTCCTTATTATATGATAGGCGGGCTATCTTACTAAACCTTGTTATCGTTAATTAATTAGGGTCCCTTTTATTTAACTACGCAGTACTTTGGCCCATTCTCCAAGACAATATATTTTAAGGTAATAAAAAAACAGGACTCAAAATCGCAATAAATTAGTACCAAACTTCGGAGTATAGGTTATAATTCCGTACCCTATAAATAACAGTAAATAGGACTTACTCTTGTGAGCTATAAGTAGATTTAGCTAAAGTATCCTTTGTACTCGGTTTAATTAGATATCTCGCCGGCATACTAACAGTTAACTCCCTATAATGAACCTTCCCAAAAGGCGGAGAGGAATTCTCTTAAATCTTAATGCGCTTTTTTCTAGTCAAAGTTACACGTAGATGCTCTAACACAAGAGACCTTAAATAAGAAAATAATAAATACGAGTTTCGGATAACAAACAACACTAAAACTAACCACTCGCAAAGGAAACTTAATTTGGAGGTAGGTTATGCCTGTAACCTGTAAAAAGAGTTCTTAATATCTTAATATTAGAATAGATTCTAAAAATTGGGTGTTGCATTCACAAACTTTTGATATTATCACTACTATCTCTTATTAGGAATTTAGGGAAATAAGGGCTCCTGTACGAATACAGGGATCCGGCATACTGGGTATATTAAAAAGGAACACTTTTACTTGTCTAATTCTTCGGGATTTTTTTCGAGTATATAATAAACGAAAATGTAGCTTTCCCCTTTTGGGTATTCCCTATACTTTAGAACTTCCAGACAGAAAAGGCAATCAATAAAAGAGAAAAATCTATTTAGTTAGATTAGACCCGCAACCTTGGGAACACTCAGAATACAAAAATAAGAAAGAATAACTTGTATGCCTAATTAACGAAAGGGTCGTTTTTAGAAACTAGGAGTCCTGAGTCAGAATACTTAGCAGTCTCTAATCTGAGATAAGAACCCCTTGAATTGGTTTGGGATATGCCGACATTGGCGCGTTGTTTTCTTGCTTTTAAAAGCGGGGTATGTAATTAAGGGAGGCTCCTCAACTGTATAGAGCAATAGGTTATATTGTCGGAGTATTCTAAGACTTTTTAACTGACACGGCATTACACTAAGTCTTAGCTCTAATACAAGGGTATGGGTTAAATAAGGTAGAGCACTAAAAAGAACTTTTGTGTAAAGCACAAATTTTCGCTAGCCAATATATGTAAATTCCTAACATTACTTTAAACTAACTAAGGAAATTCCCCCTATTAGTTATCCTTCTTTGTACTTACTCAGAAACTACGACAGACCCGGGAAACGCTGCTACTTGGTAATGAACTTACCTTAGGCCTTTTCCAATTACTTAGACTCGAAGCTTTGCTCTTTGTTAACTAGACCCCTTCACTTGACCTTCTTCCTAAAAAGAAATCGCTTACATTATTTCTAATTCCCATTAGGTAGGTCTCTCTTTCTAATTCCTAAGAGTACTCCTAACTCCTCCTTTATTAGCTCCTAGGAAAGTCTAGTTTCATTTCTAATGGGGGTCTACAAAGCAAAGACTAAACATCAAGTACAAGTGATGAAAGCAAAGAACAAGAATAAAAGTCAGTCAGTTTTACGTTTCAAGTAAAAGAAGTCTTTGTTGTTTCCAGTAATTAAACTTGGGGTTTGTCGGTTTCAGGTAGTAAGTCAAGGCATTTTGGAGTCTAATGAACTGAAGTTTTAGCTTTTTGGTTCTTCTGATTTTTCTAAGGGTTTAAAGGTAAGTTTACAAATTAGAATTCCTTGGAGTATCCTTTCCTTCTGGGCTTGCGGGTTTCCTTTTCTCTGGTTTTCCAATTCCCGGACAAAGGGTTTTCGAGGTTTCAATATTTTCTAAAGAGCCCTAATTTCTAGTGAGTCAAGTGAAAGTTTTCCTTTATTTATTGTTGTTGGTCTTCAAAGTGTAAGTATGTACTATACTGATATTATACTTAACTTAGGCCCTCCTATAAACCTTTGTTTATACTCGGTAAAAGAGATGTATTCTGTAAAGATAAGGTATGTAACCTCCCTAACAATAAGCTACAAGGAACCTGAGAGATTGAGGGATTATCCTTAGTAATTCACCTCTGTAGTTAACTATTCTCAAGCAAGAGATTTCTCAAGCAAATATATACTTTAGCTTAGTAACTGCACTTCGTGTGTATGTGTACAGGTGAGTGAGAGGTCTGTGACAAGCTAGTATAGGTTCTCAAGTAAGGGAATTCCCTCAGTGTCAGCTTGGGATTAGATCCTTAATCAGCTTCCCATTGGTAAAGAATAAGGGTAAGAATCTAAGAGTTTAGGAGAACATGAAAACGATTGTATGACCGTTAAATTGCTTTATTTCTTAGATTAGGGTACTGATTAAGTGTTTGTTTTAATCTGAGTCATGTTTTAACGGATAAAGTTACCGATTCAGAGGTCTTACAGAGCTATTTCATAGGTAATTGAGAAGGATTTTCCCTAAGACAAGTAAGAGGTTTCCGGTAAGATATTTACCTCTGTATTTAACAGGGACTGACTGAGATTTCTATGAGATCTATTTCCCAGACCAAGCCCAGACCGGAACTGAAGGTTAAAGAAATTCAAGTACCAAATTCGAGGAATTTATCAGCACCAAAATGAAGCTTATTTTTAAACACTGAAAATCGAAACGCTTACTTACTATAAGAGATTATGTACAAAACTTTTCAGAATTATTTTGAAGGGATTCTTTTTGATGGAATTTAGGAAAGATGTTTCAAGTTTCAGGTTTAGGGAATCCATTTCAGGTTTCTACAATTTATATAGCAATTCTATTAGCACTATGTTCTTTGAGTTCCGGTTTCCTAGAGTTATATTATAGAATTTTTCTAATCCGATCTTTATTTTCCTATGAATTGAACGAATTGAGTACAGAATCCTGAAATACAGAAATCAGTAGACCTTGTTAGCATGCCTGGGTTCTCCCAGTACTTTATTGAAGTATTGCCTGTAATTATCTTTCCTATCTTTGTGAGAGTAGAAGTCCTAATACCCTTAGGATTGTTTAGGAAAGCTAGTCAGTAAGCTGTAGCCAAAGTTGTGCTCTTCTAAGCGGATAGAGTGTAAAAGAAGAAAGGAATGGAATAGAAAAGAGAAGGGTAACCATTAACTGATTGATGTCTAATGTACATGTTCTAGCCCGCCAATGACGTCTAGCTTTGTTAGAGTCCCTTAGTTTACTCAATAGGAATTCTCATAGGACTCTCGAAACCGGTGTTTTAATTCTAAGGACAGTAGAGAACAGAATCTCTAGTTGTTAATGGGAAACTGGGTATAGCTGGAAAGGAGTTCAAGATTCTATTCTAGTCTAATCTAAGATGGAAGTCCAAAAGCAAGCTCTTGGGCGCTGTATAGCTTTCATAATTGTAGTTCTTTCTGAAGCAAGTAAACAGTTTCAAGTATACATTGAGATTTCCTGTTAGGGATTTAAGGTTTCCTATACACCAGTAAGCGGATTCCTAGACAAGTACAAGCTTACCTGTAAGTCAATCTTCTCTATGTTAGCTAGTGAACACTTATTGAACTTCCCTCGGTAAAGGAGATCTCCCTGTATTAGCATGGAATTTCCCAGGTTCGAAGTGAGGCTTTAGTTCAGGTTTTTTGGGGTATATCACTCAGTGTCAGGATCATTCAACAGGTTAAGTTCTTACTTTATTCACTTACCTTTATTTAGGAATTGTCTTGGTTGGGAAGGCTGTCATACCGATAAACCGATAAGAAGTCTCAGTCTTAAGTTCCTGGATAAACTGTAACTATTTAGGAAAGAAAGAGAATTCTCTGGTTTATCCTCTCCTTTAGAATACACTTAACTTACTTAATTGGAAGCTCTCTAATCTAAGGAAATGGAAAGCTCTTCTTCTTGCTAAGCCTGATACAACACAGAGAATCAGTGGTTCCAAAGAATAAAGAAGATAATCGGGTTTCTACCAGCAATGTCAGCTTAACTCGTTATTCCTAATTAAGGATATTAGCTCCAGCTCAAGAATATACAAGCTTTAGCTTCAAATCTTTAATATTCACTAAAAATGGAACTATTTAGAAACTATAAAACCAGAACCTTAAAGCCCTCAACAAATTGTGACTTCTGTGACTCTTATCTTTAATCTTAAAAGACCGGATTCCCCAGAAAGAAAAGGATACTCCATTTATATATCAGCAAGCAAATACTTTCAATAATAAAGAATTGACTAATCCAGACCTCGAATTTTCTATCTAGAATGCCTTTTTTTTCTTTTCCCAGTTTGCGAGATCAGGAGACCCCTTTATCTTTCCTTATGTTTGAGAACTATTATACCCTTAAGACCTTAAACCAGAATCGGCAGGAAAAGAGTAGAGGAGAAAAAAGATTGGTCTAGTAATAAGATCGATTCCTCATGCTCCCTGTAGCTTATAGTTAAGGAGTTTATTGGAAACCTAAAAAAGCTAACATCAAGCAAATAAATCCTGAAAGAGACTCCCAAATAAGAATAAGAGGAAAACCTACCTACTCCCTTCGATATCCACAACTCTTGCCTTTACGGAAAATAAAGACTTTTTGGCTTCACTTTATACAAAATTATGATAACTATTCCCAAATTGAATTATAAAAACTGGAAAAGCAGGCTTCAACTTGACTTTCATGACTACTTAACTGTTAATGAGACTTCTTGTTTATGAGATATCTTTTTGTTAGGACTTAGGATTTGACTAGGAAGAGATATAAAGGACTTGGGAAAGAAAGAGATAGAAAAGAAATACTGAGATTATATGAGTTTGAAATAAACAACCTCCCTTTAATACAAGTACTCCCTAAGCTTTTTGGTACCTAAATAGCATATAAATGACATTTTAGATAGAAACTTCAGGCATTGTTTGCTTTCATTTTGTTTTGTATTCCTTTTCTTAGCTTTTACTGGAAAGTCTCATTAATTTCATTAAGGAGTTGCTCTTTTATGCTATGCTCCCTTTATTTAGTTACTAAAGGGTAGTTAAGTCGGAGAACTCTAAAGCTAAAAAAGGAGTACCTCTTTACTTGAATACACTTTTAACATATTATAGCACAAACTTTTTGAAAATATAATATGTTAAAAGTTTCTAATACTTACGGAACTGTATAAAATATTTTCTCCAAAGAGCTCAAAGCCTTGTAGTTATAGTAAAGAGGAGAGTCTGACGGAAGCTCTATTCCAATTTCAAAAAAGATTTACAAGGTACGAATAAGGTTTTAATACAAGAAGAATCTGATACGAGCAAGAGCCGAGGTTCTCTTTTCCAACCAATAAGGTGCTCTTAGTTTCAAGTTCTGTAAATCCCGTATACTAAAGCATATATTGAAAGGTGGGCTTAAAGTCTTTGATTTTAATAGGCTAGAATTTTCTTAGTTATTGCTCATTTGTCTAATCTATTTCATATAAAGGTAAGGGTTTTCCTTGTTTTAGTGTTCCTC
Source organism: Pelargonium myrrhifolium (assembly GCA_036897405.1). Taxonomy (NCBI): domain Eukaryota; kingdom Viridiplantae; phylum Streptophyta; class Magnoliopsida; order Geraniales; family Geraniaceae; genus Pelargonium; species Pelargonium myrrhifolium. The sequence goes on along the minus strand of JAYMTK010000013.1, from coordinate 56,479 downwards.
TATGTAAACCTGGTTGCCTTATACGCTTTAATTTCGTAATGAAGAGAAAGTGGTATGTAATACTAAATTTTAATAAACTCAATTAATTGCACACAGCCCTATCTATAAGGAGTGCTTGAGTTAAATTCCCCTATAAATCCAGGCTTTTACTTATATATCGTGTGGGCTTTTTGTACAAATTCTATTTAAGGGAGAAAAGCACTTTGTTAAAAGGAATCCTTCTTATTACAAAGAGACTCAACCTAGTAGCAGAACTCGGCTTAAGTAATTGTTATAAAGCTCCTATAATGTAACAGTAACAGCCAAAGAGACTTCTTTTTTATATTATGCTTTTCACGTGTATACTGTTCAGCTCCTCAAACTAGAAAAAAGAATTTTATTAATGAAATTGATTTTGCATAATTTATAAGAGCCCCGGTTTTTAATATTGTAGGATTTGTTACCTATTTCAATACTTTGTAAAAAAGAAGGTTTCTTGCACTCTCCCTAAAAAGGATTTCCCCGAGATATCTCTAGCATAACGAAGAAAAGCGTTAGCCAGGGAACTCTTGTGAAAGTACGGTCTAAGCAGGAAGGAAGTTAATCTTTTTAAGTAAATTTCATCTATACTTAGGAGTTGTTTATTCCTCGGGCAGGCCCTAACAAGCCTGGAGATTTCATAGTTATTTTATAGGTTGTAGTTAAGGCAAAAAAATTTTTCTAGCCTTTTTTGACCTAGAATCTTTTAGTGTTACCTCCTCTCTTTTTAGTGGAGCACACTTCCAAATCTGAAGATAATTTGAATTGGGACACAAAAAAAGTTTTACTGCCTGAGTATTCTTAATAGCCCCGATTTATACAAGGTCTTTCCTGAACTAAACGGAAAAAGTTTATAGGGTTGTTGTAAGATGTTGGCTTTGTGGGGTGGTCAAAGATTTCTTATGTTTTAGAATCTCCTGAAAACTTTTTAGTTTAGTAATGCAACAAGAGTTTAAGAGTTATTTTGGTATTAAGAGTAAGAGTTACAGTAGTCGTCTAAAAAGTCTTAGTAAGGGATAATACCTCTTATTCCTTGGAATTATTTACAAGGGAGGGGCTTACATAAACTTTGATTAGAGAGATTTGATAGAATTACTCGTACCGACTGAGGGCTTCCGTCGGTAACAGGGGCATATCTGTGTGCTTTTAAGGTTTGTTTCCTCCAAAACAATAAAGTCAGGGAACAGGAGGTCCTTCTCCTTAAAAAAATCAAGATTAAGAACTAACGGGTGTCACTAAATGGGAAATACGTACTTAAGAGTACTGAAGAATCTCGTACAATTTCTCCTGTGCATGTGCTTAACTTCTTTTTCTTAGTTAACAAAAGGCCCAAACGGAAGGTATTTTCTTAAGTAAATAGAAAGGAGTTGCTTACTAGTAAAATTTCTTTCTTAAAAGCAGGTGATAAAGATTCTTAATACGGGAAGTCCTAGTTCTATAAAAGCCAGAAAAACGTAACTTTAAACAGGAAGGGTCTATAAAAGGACTGGAACCCCCTTTTTCTAATTAAGTCCGCTAAATACCAAGTATCAGTTTTTTTGATTTAAAGGCCTTTAGTATTTTAGTATATAATAAAAACCCGTTTACTGGACAGGCTCTCTAGTGTTTTTCCCGCTAAAGTTTATAATGAATCTAGATTCTTGTTGTCTTGAGTGGTTCTTGAATTAAATTATATAAGGTAAAAAGAGCTTTAGCTTTAAAGAAAGAGATAGTAGAAAGGAAGAATAGCTACTCTAAGGGTTCTGAGCAAGTGAAAGTGGATCTAGAGTCAGATGGAAATGTAAAAAGGGTCGGGAGTTTCGTGAGCAAAGTTTTAGTTTTTACAAGTTAACACAAAGGTCATTTTCTTATTTCGTAGAAGTACAGCTCTAGGGAATCCTAAGCTAGGTATTAGGGCAGGTACAAAAAATAGATAGTAACGAAGACAGAAGTCTCAAAAGGTAATAAAAAGCGAGTTCTAATAGCTATGAGTAAAAAAGAGGTATAGTATTACAGTTCTACAATTGCTTTTAGAATGCTAGATTATCAAAAGCTTACATTCATTTAGAGCTTTATAAGTTTTTATATACTATCTCTTTTGTGAAATGAGAAAGCATTCTTGAGGTGGATAGGGAGTCCGTTAAGAAGCTCGAAGGAAAAGCCCCGGTTCTACCGTCCCCTGTAATTTCTTTTTGATTACATATATATTTTGAAAAGTCTCTTTTTATTTATACATTGCATATCTTGTATTTTGTCAATTCGGGGATTCCTACTATACTACTTAGGTATTTTAGAATAAAGATAAAACAAGTCCGTGGTGATTAGCAAGATCGATGTTTGGGTACTGAGCAGTCATATATGCTACGGTTTTAGGAAATGAGTGTCGGCCTATAGGAGCATCTATTTCCCTAACGGGTCCTTTTTCCTCTTTTTTTCAGTTTGGGTAACAAAAGTCAGCAGACTAGCCGCGAGAGGTCCTTAGATATAAATAGCTAGAAAAGTACTTCTTCGGTTGAGTACTTCAAGGTTACCCGGGTTTTTCTTAGTCTTGATAGCCCCTGCCTTTTGAGCTATTTGTATATTCTTGTGGAGCTTACCTTTCACTTTAACTTACCGAAAAATAGGTTGACAGTAACTTCTTTAATATTTAATTAAAAGCCATACTTAAGAATTTATTGTAACTTAGAACTAGAAAAACCCTTGTTAGTAAAAACTCGTTTTTACAATTTCCTTGACCAAAAAGACTCTACCTTACCTTCCTTAAGTTAACTTCCTTGTTCAGAAACTCGGTATTAAAGGAATCTTTACAAAACAAAGCATACCTTGCTTCCTATGGGCTTTCCTTCCCCTTCTTAGCAGTATATGAGTCTTATATAGAAAACTCTTAAAAGCCTTCTTCCTACAGCCTGAATACCCTAGCAAGACTCTTCCTAGCGACTATACTCTTTGTACATTAAGCCTTGATCTTCTGTTTAAAGACATTTTATACTCGACTCTCCCTCAGAAAACCTTACGGAAATCCTCTCCTTCACTAAAGCAAGGAGTTGCTTTAATTAAAGACTTTCCTGTAAGCCAAAGAAAAAGGAATTAGAACAATGCCGAACTTACTATCTAGAATGTCCAATTAAATTATCTGAGTTTAGGTACCGAGTAAGGTGGTAAATTTCCGCTTTTTAGCATGGGTTTCATTGTATATTTCTTGGGCTGCTTTAGACTCTAGAGAAGTACTTAGCTCTTCAGTTAACTAGATCGGGAAACTAAGGTATAGAATTAAGTTCCCAACCTCTATAACATAGACTCCTTTAATGAGAAATACAAATACGCGAAGAAGAGGTCTTACCTTAAAGAAAGAAGTACAATCTCTAAAACTACCCAATACAATATAAGGAAATATAAATAACAACAATACCCGTATAAACCTTATACTATCTAATACAAACTTAAACAACTAAGACTATAATCTAATAAGTACGACCGTATCTATAATAGAACACAACACTAAGACATAAGTTACAAAAAGTACAGGTATTCTAAGAGTCTCTACTATTACGCTTCCCCTTACGCCTAAGGCTACTCTCCCTACTGCTGCTTCTGCTAAAACAAGTACTGCGGCTAAGTCAGTAATATAAAAAGGGGTTAGTTAAGAAGGAAATCTAGAATGCCCCGAATCTACTCGAAACTCTTGTTTCAGCGAAGTCCTTTTACGAAAGCAAGATGAATTCCATCCGTTTTGGTATATCTACTATAAAATTCTAGATCCTGCCGGGCCGGGGAGTTCTCTCTATTTTGTGTATAAGCTATTCCTTACTCGTGCTTGTCTCTACTAAAGCGAATAAGCTATTTGTAAATTGACGTCTTTGTCCCTGTTTTTTCGGAGAAGTCTGACTCTCAAGTGTAGGTATAATATAAAAATAGAGTTTACACTGCTTATACGAGAAGAGGTCCCTAAATCTACGAATTTTGATAGGTTTAAGGTATTCCTGTTCTATCCTTCTGTCTTTTATCTTTCTGAAGATAGGTAATAAACAAGAAAGCACTTTGTTTTTGTTCATCCGGCATTCTTTTTATTATAGCTTAACTAAACCAGGAATGCTATATAATTGAGAACACACAAAGCGAAGAAAAGAATCACTTAGATAAATAAAATAATAGGTTCTCAATTATATAAGTTATTTACTAAGTGAAATAGAGTGGAATAAGTTCTTCTTTTAGTTGACTTATTTTTTCAAGTTAAAACAGAGGAAAGAAAGACTATAAACCATGAGTACAAATACTATCCTTACTAGACTAGAGACTTTAGGCCTATCCGGTTCCTACACAACTTCGAAAGCGGAATCAACAGAATGGCTCAGGTCTCTATCTTACTTCGACCCTAAGGTAACACCGAGTAAATACGTTGGGGGATAGACCCTGCCTTTCAAAAGTTATCTATGAACCAAAAATTCTCTAGTAACAGTAGTTTTCGAACTCACAACAAACTTGTCAATTCACGAAAGCTCTACCAAAGAAAGAAGATAGCTCGATTATCACTGTGCGCATACCCTAATTTGATTAATGCCGTCACTTTTTCAATAATCAATAACATCCTAATAAAAGTACACTCTAAACTACCTACCAGCATAAAAACACGGGTTGATTTGAACTTTATATAAGCAGCTATTTCCTTGTGTTTTCAGAAAAACTTTGAGGAACTTACCATTTGAGTTTCAATTAAATAAGAATGTAGCTACACTTTTTTAGTAGACTTCCTTACGTATACTTATGCCTTTCCCAAGCTGTTAACCCACGGAAAAGAGTAGATCTAACTAAAATAGAAAAGGGAATCGATTAATTTGTAACTAATCTAGGATAGGAGTTCCCGCCAGATTAAGTAAAAAGTGAAATATATGACCAATTCAAATGAAAACTCACTAGAGAACCTTGGTTACTATTCTTTCCTTATAAAAAAAAAGTTTTCTATTCCATGTTTAGTAGTATAGTCTCTATACTGAATCTGAAATGAAGAAAAGCACCTATGAGAACTACCTTATCTATACATTATATTACATACGACCCTTTCTAAAGTAAAAGTAGGATCGAATGCACCAAAGACTCCTTACGACTCTAACTCGAATTTAAGGAACTGGAAGAATTTGAACTTATTGGGCTCTTATCTGCCCTATTACGATACAGCCTTGTCAAACACCGAGTCTGGGCGAGAACACGGCTTATAGCTCTAAAAGTCTAGCAGGATTTTCAGCTTCAATAGGTCTCCACTTTAGATTATATAGTCAATCTTTAGGACTAGAAATTCCGTTGACTTTAGCTTACTTCTTTCCTCTGGGAACCCTAAAAAATAAAAGAAAAAACCCTAAGAATGCATACAAAATTGACAAAATGCTCAACTTAACTCAAGTACAGTTCTCATGGCTAGCTCACCTTTCTATCTAAGTTTTAGAATGAAATAGTGTATATATAATATTTGAACACAGTTTGACTCGACCTTATACCCCGGTTTCTACTATAGGAATTAGGCACTCCAGTATGGAAAATTTGTCTCTTAAAATACGCGCAACTTTTTTCAATTTTTGTGCGTTTTTATACCTTCTTGAGCTCCCTTCTGCATTGTTGTTAGCGTGTGCCGGCCCCTCTCTGCCCCGTCTGTATTTTACCGGTTTCGAGTAAACATCAGAAGTCTAAGTTCCTGTCTTTCAATAAGATTTCTTTTTATAGAGGAAACACTTACTTAAAACCTCCCTAAACTAGTTATATACACTTGACGCAATAGTTATTCAGGACTCTTTTTACCCCAAAACACTTTTGGCTAGTTATCTCTTTCTTTAATCTTTTTATTACTAATTCGTCTAAAAAGGGGAATCCTACGTTTTCTTTTTGTACTTTTATCCTTTTACTTCTGATGAACCCGGTTATCACAAAAAACCTTTTAAGCCGCCTGTCCAGAGTGTTGAAAAGCCCTCCAACTGCATTGCGTAGGGTTTCCCGAGGGCGCCCTCCTTTCTTTGTGCTTATCGTTAAAGGAGGAAATAGCCTAGTAGTATTGTAGATTTTTTTAGTAGAAAGAGGATAATGTCTCAAGTCCCCGTTGTTACTGACACAGGAGGGGTTAGCTTTCTAGATATTCTAAATACTTGATAGGGTTACTCTTACTTTTTCTTATGAGCCCTAGTGCAGCCTGGACCTATAGGGATTCCCGGTCTTTAAAAACCTAAAAGAATGCCTTAACAACTATTTGTTCCTGGCTTTTTGGCTTTCTAAGGAGTTCATTACCAGCTGTTTAAGGATTAAGGTATTTCTTAAAAAAGGGAAATAGATTTCTAATCGTGGGGAGTAACTACAACTGAAAATTTTAGCTTATGATAATATTACACTAGCTTCTAACAACAAGAAGACTCCTTCCACTAGGATAGGTATAGGGATACAGAGACAAAAACGGGTTATAAAGAGTAAGATACGAGTCAAGAAGAAGGAAGCAAGTCAAAGTCAGTAAGAAGTGCTAGTCTTTCTGTCTTTCTATTGTGTAAGTGGGTATATCTATAAATATTACAGGGATTAACCTCCTTCGCAAAGCTGCAGTCGGTAAGAGTCACTATCTATTCTATTTGGTTTCTAGCCTCTCATACTAGTAACAACAAAAGAAAGAGGGGCCTTCCTTAAAAAGCTATACCTATTCTACTATTTAGAACAAACAGCTACTATAGCCCTAGTACTCTAACTCTAGATATCTATTACTATACTATAACTAACTCAAAAAGGATAGGGGATCCACTAGGGAATATACTTAACCAAGACCGGTAGCATTATAATGTTGACGTAATTTATTCTTAATTCTTTGTTCTATAGGAAGTCCCTACTCGCAGGAACTGTGGACAAAGCCACTCCTCCATTGACTTTGTTATAAAACCAATTAAAGCTCTTCAGTGTCCTTATGAGTACGGGGTTACTGGCTCTTTATTTATGCATTAGCATTGCCTGCTGCTTTATAAAGGGCAAGGTACGCAGGTGTAGGAAACGAATAAAGGATTTGGAATGCCTAGGTTAAATCTCAACTAGGTACGGATAGGGGCGAACGTTAACACCTGCTTAAAGACTTTAAAAGAAAAATAAAGAATTATCAGGGACCCTTCTGAATAGCTGGCAAAAATGTAAAAAGCAGTTTTTTTGTCATACCCGTTAATAATAAAACCTATTTTATTTTAGAGCTGAGTACCGGTTTCATAGGATTCTTAGAAAAAGCTCAGAGCTAATTATGGAACTAAAACAGAACAATTAATAACTAACTAGCGGCAGCGCTCTCAAAAAAGTTATCCCTCGTATCAACGTTAATACACTGAAACAAGAAAAAGGAGGCCGGCTCCCTTAATGCTTAAAAAGTCCTAAATTGAATTTACAGGTTCAACAATTAACTTATTGTCCTTTTAGAGAGCTCCTATTCCAGTAAAGCCAGAAAGATAGCGTAAATTGTAGTAAATAGGCCTCGTCTTAATATAAAGGGAACACCTACCCAAGAACCTAACTAAGACTAAAAAGTAATCTTTTACAGGAATCCTCCCTTTCCTTTAGTAGCATAACAAGGGTTTTTGTACCAAGGAAAAGACCCCGGGGTTTCCCCTATACCAAAAAGTTAAATTCTAATAGAGTTAGGCTGGTTTTAGAAAGTTTTTATCAGACACCCCTGGATCCTTTTAAGTTAAATGCACGCGGGTTTTAGGATAGGATAACTAAGTAGATTTCGGCAGAGTTTTTTGGCTTAAAATACTAAGAAGACTCCGTATTTACAAAGCTACCCTTAAGATTCTACGGATTTTGAGAGTTTCTGCAAACTCCAATAAAGGTTCCTCCTAATAGCAAGAGTAGAAATTGACCCTGAGGAATAAAAACTAATATAGAAAAACTCCATAAAGAAAGCGAAACACTTAAAAGTTCTGGTAGATTCATAATTTTTTAAATGAATACTTGTGGCTTGCTAAACCCTGAGTAGAAAATGCAACTTTAAAAGCTTCTACCTTTTGCTTTTGTTACAGGGGTATCCCTTAGGTATATTTAGTTTATCCAGAAGTTCTAAAGAAAAAACCCCAGTTTTCTTGTGTTAGTTTAAAAAGGAGCTTTCTGAAGTTGATAAATCTAAACAGATTCTACTTGCTTTTCCTTTTATGTTTATTTATAAAATCCTGTATTATATAATTATTATAACAATTATAGAACTCTCTTGTATAGCATTGACCTCTAAATACTCGGCCATACTTTTAGCTATAAGTCCTACCGTGATATATTAGTTAAAGTTTCCTGCTTTTTTGAAAAGGAAATCTCCTAGGAATCCAGTAAAAAGTATCCCGTCACTTAGCAAGTATTTTATTTCCCTTTTATACAGGCGAGCATCAAACTGTTACTGATCCGAAGCTCCTGTCTACAACAACCGTCAGACCGAATCCTTATTTTTATGGAGTTATACGGAATCCCCTTACAAAAGGGTAGGGTCTAAAACTACGGCATTCCATACCAGTTATTTTAGGGGCTCACCTTTACTAAGCAGTAAAGGGATTTAGAAAATATCCATCTGGGCGCCCGGTATTTAACTTTAGGGTTAAACTCATAAATTTCGATCTGTCTTGATTTACTTGTAAGAATTTAGGCAGTCAATTTAGTAAAGTAAAATAGCGAGCTTCTTTATATCACTTAGATAAAGAGTATTTTAACTAGCTATGAGATTAACCTTCCCGAAATCCAGTTAAAAGCAGCATAGTAATTCGGCTACCAACTACCTATCTGGGTGAAACTCTAATTTGTGTATTCAACATGAGTTAAAAAAAAAGGGGATCCCTAAGTTCAAACCGGTCTCCTAGTTAAAACTAAAACCCCAATTTACAAAACGTATATAAATAAGTAAGTGACAGGAAAATCTTCCTAAAATTGTCCAAAAGGTTCCGGTTTTTGCCTTATGTACTATGACTTCTGCCTTAGACCGGGGTCGCAAAGAATGCTAATTCTTGTACAAGCCCTTGGCTCTGCCTTAAGGTAACAAGCCGTTATTAGAAAAAGGAATATATAAGGGAACTTCGATAGACTCCATTATAATAAAGAACTTCCGGGTGGATTAAAACTAGACTCTTAATAATACATAAAGGGTTTTTAGTTTACTCCTTGGAACTGGCACCCCGTAGATTTTGGGATACAGGTGATATATTTAGAAGTTAACTAAAGAAAAAAGTACTGAAACATTTTTTGTAATTACTCAAAAGCGGGATTCATTTAGAAGTAAATCGGGTACCTCGGTCCTTTTCTCACCTTATTTATGGGCAGCCCCTATGCAAATTAGTAACTAATGTGATAGGAAAGGTTTTTGTGATAAAGATTCTTAGAAAACGGCTCTAAGGACTTCACCATTAAAGTAAATTGCCTAAGAAATCTCAGCACAGAAATCTCTTTTAAAGCCCCTGCTGTCTTGTTCCTCTCAAAACCTTACCTTTATCCTTCTGACTACGGGGATTCAGACCCATGCCGCGTGCTAGCATCAGACTTAGCTACGATCTCGTCCCTACAGCATTCACTGCTCTTAAATACTTAAGCTTTAGCCGCTACTAGAATGTACACAGGTAGGTAAATCCGCTGACCAAGAAAACCCCTAGCTTATTTCGGGCTAAAACAAAAAGGATATACCAATAAGCCCAGCTTCACCCACGGTAAAACTACGGCTTATTTTGAGCTCACGAGAATAGAGAACCCTGCCTATTAGTAAGGGGAACTTTTTAATTTATAAATACTAGAATCAAAAGTCGTTTTGCGAACTACTTCATATTAAGGGAACTCCTACTTTCATTTGTAGTTTATTTCATGTTTCCGAACTCGAGTACGTGGAAGTACGAAAAAGTAAATAATATACCAACGTAGCAAATAAAGGATTGTGACCCTTTCTCATTCTAGGACCTTTTTCCAGCGTTGTTCTAGTTTGGAGGAGCGGCCAGGTACTTGAGTAGGGTATAAATCACGGCTTAGTTTTCCGTATTAATTTAAGTTTCTTTTTTTTTGCGAGGAATAATACCTTTAGATTATAACACCTGTATCAAACAACAAGTTCAAGAGTTAGGGCTTAATATAATAAAGGGATCGGAATCGCTTAGATAAGAATTTTTTACCGGTTACTCTTAAAATAAGAAGGGGTTGGAGTTTGCTAGGAATTGAGCTTACGTACGGTATTTAATCCGGAGGGCTTTCGTAGGTTGGAAAGGATTTCTTATATAAAATTTAGAAAATTGGGTGTTTAGTATTTGAAGGGAATAATTAAGAAGTGGAGCGCGCAGAGCAAGAAAAAGGTCTTATACAGATTAAGTCTTGAATTACAGGGAATAGGTCCTTCTCGAGTCAAGTTACTTAGGGATTCCGGAGTCTTCACTTACTTAATAGGCAGGATAGCTGACAGTTAATTTACACTGCACTTACTGAAATTCATAAGTGAAAATATTTTACTCTATTTTTTAGCCTCCAAAACAAATTTTTAATAGTACTGAATAAAAAAATTCTTTCAGATAGTCGTTTGCAATTTTCTTGTACATGATATCCTAATGGCAAAGGGACTCAAACCTATGGCTTTTTCTTCAAGCAAGCCTCGACTTACCGGGTTTAAACTTGCTCGAAGTAGTTAAACTAGATAGAGAAATCCCCTAACATAGAATTTCACCTCCCAAATTCCTGTGTTTTAGAGTCAATTTTTAAAGTCTTTTCTTATTTATTATTACTGAGCTTTATCTTTCAAGGATCCTGCTGAAAACAAATAAAAGCGTATTAAATTAGCTACAAGGGCTTAAAAAAGTTAAAACTCTATCTAGAATTCGGTGTTATGTCGTTAATTGCATGAAGATACTTAGGTTCAAATCCAGTTGAAGTAGGCTCTTTCCAGCTCTTTTTATCCCAGGTTACTTGTGTTTACCCTTACTGTATAAAAGAAAGTTCTATAAGACAAAAGCTACCTTTTTAAGTTTTGAGTTTTAGATTCTTAATTGGAGCGGACCCCTTATTTCTTTAACCCATGGAAACTCCTGCAGGAAAAAGGGTCTACTGCTATCAAGGCTCATAAGACAGGCATCGCTGAGAAGACTATAACAACTAAGACCTTACTCGCATTTTCTTGTTTTTGCCTCTGTACCATATTATACAAGATATATTTCTCTATTTAATATTACTTCGAGTTATTAGCCCCTAACTTTATAGAAGAAGCGTTTAGGAATCCAGACATTAGCTTTGCAAAGCGCCTCCGTTTAGAAAAGAAAGAATTTCGCGCAAGTTTCTTGGCTAGCATTTTTCTAGTTAGCTTTGAGCATTAGGAAATGTGAAATTATTTCATTTCGATTTGAAAAGGGTACAGAATAGGATTCACTTTCATATCCGTATTTCATTAGAGTCAAATCACAATATCCAGTTAAGAACGGGCGGCCGAAGCTCCTTGAGAATTTCATAATAAAAAAATCCATAACGTTCGGTAAAAGCAGATTTTTGCATTAATTGTCAGGAATGGCAACCCCTCGAGTCCCAAAGTAAGAGTAGTAAAATCCGGCCCTTCCTTGTTGAAAACCTTCTCACAACCTACATAACTAGAAGCGGAACTGCTATACCTTAACCCCGTAGAAATCCTTAAGGTACCCCTCTTAGTTCTGTCATACTCTTAATATCTCTACTTAATCCTAGCTTTCATCTTCTTTGTCTTATGCAGCTGAGAGTCCTTGTAACTCTATTCTTCCCTTAGGCTATACCTGTTCCTTAGAGCTTAGTCTTCTTCCTTCGCTACCCTTATTTAAAAACTTGTGCGCGTAATACCCATATCTATTTTCTTACTAGCTAAAAAACTTTTCAGATTTATGAATTTCTTATAGGTATTAGAGAGAAAGCCGTCTTGAAAGCTCTAATCTTATTCAGAATACCTTGTTGTTTCTACTCCTCTTTAACATCTTTTGCATACCTTCTTTCTTAATACCCAAGCCTTTATTTACTACTTATTTACAATCCTGTACTGGATTCTGTAGCTTACTCTGCTTCTTAAATAAAACCCATTTTCTAAGTCTTCCTCCTCTTACAGCAGCCTCTTATAGCTAGCTAATCTAATAGGTAAAGCTAGAGCTATAAAGGAAAACCGATTGCTGCGTTAGAGTTTTGAAGATTGTGGAATTTGTAATTAGTGCTTACTGAACAGGTATAGACTGGGTAACTAAGCCGGGACTTAGAAAATCCTTTTTTTTTTGGAGACGTTAGGCTTAAGAGTTATTTAACTTATTTAGCAGAGTTTTCGAGGAGCAAGCAAGTCAAAGAAACTTATCTTTTTACTTTAAAAAGAGTCGTAGGACAGTTAGAGTATAGAAGACTAGGATAGGTGAAACAAGCTCTACAGGGTCTGAATAAGAAAGTTAAGAAGAAGTAGGTTAGGGAGGAGATCTTCTAGTCTATAGTAAGGAATTAGAACCCTTGCCGCTAATGTATTCTTTGTTTCTGTACTTTGCGCTCTGTAACTATAGTCTTCCTTTCTTATATTAATTGGACTTGAACTCTTACACTCTCTTAGTCACTATGTTAAGCTTTTATCACTCCCGAGGTTAGGCAGGATAACAAAAGGGTAAGTGAGGGCTTCTCAGAGAATTTTGGTGTTTGTTATTTAGTTTCTAGTATATTTAGAAAAGGAGAAGACCCCGACAATAGAAAAGACATTTCCTGATTTACTGAATAGAAGAAACGACTTCTCTAAAAAAATGAAAAGTAAAATTTAACTAAGTATTATTTTAGAAGTCTCTCAAACTATAGGCTAATACCCAAGTTTCCAAGGACTTTCGTACAAAAAGTAAAAGTTTCGGTCTAATACAAGGTCTGTTATAGAAAGTTTTTTAGGGAATAGGTGTTTTATAATAGTAACCTTAAAAGGAAATCTTTTCCAGGGTAACCCAGTACTGTCGATTTTATTTGTTTTGCAAGATAGACTCCTTAAGCACCTTCTTTTGCCAGTCAAGGAGAGACTTGGGCCCTTGTAGAAAAATAAGCCTTAATTTTATCCTTTTTTTAGTAAAAGTAATTAGTGTAAGCTAAGCATTGTCATTCCCAAACAGCAAAAGGCAATTAATCAAAATGAGTCTCTATTAGTATTTTCCCTGTCCATTATCATTATTACCATATATATAGTATGGTACTCTAAAATTGCCAGCTTTATTTGTTTCTTATTTTCGTGCGTTTTTAGTCTTTTTTTGTATGTATTACGGAATCTTACGGGGGCTCCATAGAATAGGGATTTGAAATAGCAGGTGTTTTAACAAATTTAGGAGGTCTAAAATCCCTAACTTGGATTAAATCTATGAGTCAAATTAACTTAAGGGTTTTCCTTAAGGATCGGAACGAAGATATAAAAAACTTTTCCGGAAGGTAATGCCTTCAAAAGCAGTTAAATCGTGGAAGCGGCATAGTCATTCTTTTATAGGGCACCCCTTAGTAAATAAGTAAAAGCACGTAATAGGTATGGTCATAATAACGAAACGCAGTTAAAGTATATCCTTAGACTTTCCCTAAAATCCGGTTTATTATGAGCTTTGGGCATAGCCTGTACATGAAAAGGGCCACCCCGCCCTTCCTTTTTTTAATTAAGCCTTTAATTTGTATACGGACCGCCAAAATGGAAAATGACTGAGAGATCCTAGGTAGAACCCAAATCTCCCTTACGTAGTCGCGGAACCCCTGGTTGAAATTCTCACTGATACTGATATTAAGGCCCTTCTTTTAGTTCTGACCACAACCAAAGAAAAGACCCCCTTTCATAGAGGAAGATACTTAATTGAATCCTTATTTACTGAAAAACAGGACTTCCTAATCCTGTAGGGTTCCCCTCATCCAAGGCTTTTATAGTCTCCTCTAAGTTTTTTATTAGCTTTAAACTTCATTACCTAAAAACCGGAAATATAGCTCTTAAGACTCCTACTAGCTATACTTACTTATCAATTAAATAGATATCTTTTTGTTACCATTCACTTTACTATTCACTACTCATACAAGTTCTACAAGGAAGCGTATGTATTCAAACAAGACAATTCTTTCTATGTTAATTGATTTCAATTACAACATTTCAAAAAGGAACTGAGACCACGTTACTAAAAAGCTAACACCCAACGCATTTATTTTCTTTGCTTACCCCTCTTCTAAACGGAGGAAAAGGAATGAGCTACTTGTGACTTAGGCTTGACTTCGTTTACTGGAAAACCGCCGCTTTCAATAAAGCATTAAAAAAGAACTAAAGACAACAAATCCCTATTACAACAATACCTAAAGCAATTATAAGGCAATTTCCATGCTAAAAAGCATTAGACCACAAAGTAGACTTGTACATTTCATACTTTTAGTGCCGGTTAAAAAGAGTTTTATAGAGACCTTTAGACTTTAGAAACTAACAAAGGAATCCTCTACTGCTTACCCTCAATTACATTCAATTAAATAAAGTAAATAAAGACCTTTCATTAAAAGATAAAGAACCTTGAAATAAGGATTCAATCTAATCATGCCGAAATTATTATCTAAAACGTCTTTTATTTGTCGCTATGAGTGCTCGTAAGTGTGTTTTTTTATTCCCCATTTTAACAAGGTAATAACATTTATTGTATAACTACTAGAATACTAATATAACTTACTAAGAAACTAAGAGACCTATAACTCATTGTTAGCTGCAGTAAACTACTAATTATAACTACAGTGAGCTATAAGAAGCTCTATACCTTAGGAGCAATAAAATACGGGGAACCATAACACGAACAAGCAAATCTAGGTATAAGTCTAAGAAAGTCGACAAGTAACAGTAAATCAAATCCAAATAGAAATAAAAAGCGAGTAAGTCAAGAAAAGAGGAAAGAAGCTAAAGAGATGCTTATGTTGTTGCTGTTGGTGTCCCTGTGTCTCTATACGTATTTGTTAAACTATCATGTACAGGTAACCTCCCTACGCTTTGCTTCAGTCGGTAGGGATCACGTATGATTAATATCTCTCTAAGTTTCTATCCTCCTTAACGATAAGCACAAGGAGGGCCGGAGGTATTCTCCTTACCTTAATACGGACTACAATACTGTTGTGTAGAACTCGACTTAAACTCTCTCGTAGTAAAAAACTAGGAATGTGCCTGACTCTAAGTTACTAAAAAATTGCAAAAGTATTCTATTTAATATTCTAAAAAGCCACTCCTGTGAGGGTAACAAACACAGGGCTTCGCAAGTTTTGAATAAAAATTCAAGGCATTACTAATTACTACAAGCGAACTAAGTACACCTTGTTTGACATCTCTATTGTGGACACGAGCCCTATCTTATGTACTAAATCTACTACCAGCAACTGCTCAAATTTTAAATGAAACGCGGTGCTTTGTTAATTCTTAAAGCGAAAAACCGGAAGCAGAGCCCGCGACCCTCATAAAGTATAAGCTTGCCTAAATCGGGGTCCGTTTTTTGTTCAGAGATTTAATATTACGGATACCCTTTGTTGCATTTCATTTAAAAAGCAGTATAATTCATTCATGTATATCGAGTTTTAATTAGAGTTTCTTAAAAGCGCTTTACCCTGCTAACCTTAAACTTAACTTTTGTATTTGTAGCTCAAAAGCCTCTTAAATAGAACCTGTTTTAACAAGTCCGTTGCTATGCCCCGCCAGTCCAAGAGGTTTTTTGCAAAATCTCCAGGATATCTCATAAAGGAGTTAATACAATTGGCTGTACTGTATTTAATAAAGGGGGATCAACAGCAAATTTATTTAGAGAAGCAGTGAGTGTTTCGAGGGTTGTGTTAAGTGAAGCAGCTCCTCTAAGTCTCTCTTACTTAAGAGCTTATACTTTTTTTTTTCATTTGAAACTGAAATTGTTTTAACAAGATAAAGATAAATAAGGGCTCCTTCTTTTGACGAATACCGCAAGATTCACCCGGATTACAGCGTATTAGGACTCGTGTAAAATCTGTTCTAACTAAGGAGCACAAAGTCCCTATAAAATTCAAGCAATTTAGTTCTTGAAAGTAAAAAGTAGTAATTTCATACTAGGAGGCTCTCGCAGGGAAAACCCGCATATCGACTAAGGGCGCAATTTCAAGCTTTAAAATTGTTAATCTGGGTCTTGGTATAGTCAAAAGGGCCCATTAGCATCTCGTTTTCGAAGCGATCATAGTGAAAAGGAGCTTTTTGTTAATAAGATTTACTAAGGATTTTCTAGCAGGAAATTCTAATCTTAATTTCCTAGGGAGAATCCTCTTCCAAAGTTAACAAAAAAGCGGGGCTATTCACAGCTAGGATAAGAAGGAGTTGCGAGTCGACACCCATATTGAGTGCCCTTTCCCAACACGGGTTCCCCCTTTTTTATTCACTTAATTCAATATATCTAAGGTATCCCCTGCCTTTTGCTAGATTTCAATTCCTTAATTGGGAGTTGTTAAAACCATTTTATACACTTTTGGATATCCCGATTCAAGTTTTTCTGACCTATTACCTATGACTTTCAGAAAAACTCTTATAAGAGGCCTTTCCTATCCCTATCCTAGTATCTATAATAGTCTTTTAGTAAACCCTTAAAAAAAAACCCACCAGAACCCGAAAATCTAATTAAGTGCTTCTGGGAAAAGCATAAAAAGAGTTTGTACTAAATTCTTGTACGGAAGTCAAAAAGACACAAAGGAAATAATAAAGGACCTCCAGAGTATCTAAAGCGAGTTCTTTGCGGGGTCGTAATGCTAGCTTCTCAAGTTTATACCTCAAATCCCTTGTTCTTCATTAAATTAAGTTCGTAAAAATTTTAGGGTAGGGAGCGATATTTACAGGGTACAAAGCCCAATTTTTTAAGTCCTAGTCTAAATTTCTTGTGTAATGAAGATGTCATACTGGGCGTAGCATAGGCAAGAGAAGGGCCTGAAACAATATTTTCGGCATGTAGTATAGGATCCTTTTTCCTATAATATAAAGGCAACTCAAGGAAAGGGTTGAGGAGTAAAGTAAGACATACGAAAATTTTGGCAATATTTAATTTCTGAAGTGTCTCCTGTTTGCTTTAGAAAAAGGGTAAACTTTTATATTTCTTCGAACTTGTGAAGTAACCCTAAAGGTCTTTTTGCCTTCCCGGGGTACTGGGCGAATCGCTTAAGTAGGGTAGATTTA
Organism: Pelargonium myrrhifolium; assembly: GCA_036897405.1. Taxonomy (NCBI): domain Eukaryota; kingdom Viridiplantae; phylum Streptophyta; class Magnoliopsida; order Geraniales; family Geraniaceae; genus Pelargonium; species Pelargonium myrrhifolium. Next base: position 39,348 of record JAYMTK010000013.1, on the reverse strand, counting down.
CTGCTTTAGTTTTGATAATAAGATAATGAAACCTTAAATTACCCGCGTATTTCTCATTCAATTAGTCAACGCGATAACTAAATTAGAATTATTAGTTCAAAAAATTACTTATAAAAAAAGGATCCGTAAGCTACTCGGGAATCTATAAAAAGGGAGTACAATCACAAACAATTCGAAATATCCCTAAATTTATGCTTATATCCCCACCCCCTACCTAAAAGACTTTTTTTCCTAAATTACATATTATTATCCAAGTAGTATACTCTATCTTGTAACTTTTCCCTGTGTTAAAAGGGACAAAATTTCTTTTCTAATAATTGGATATGGGTTTTAGTCTAACTCTACTTATATAAAGTAACAAACCCCTGCCTACTAGAGTTTAAGGATTTACTCAGATCGGAGAGCTGTTCATTAAAAAAACTTTGATAGTAGTATAAGAATCCTTTACTACTTTAAAAAGCAGGCACCCCCGGGCTAAGTAACTAAGCCTGTACTTACTAATTTGTAGTTTTCCAATCACTCAAGGAGGACAATAACCAGAATGCAAATAGTAATCCAATGGGTTCCTAGGGAGCTTATTAAAAGGACTGCTCTAACAATATTTGTAAAAAAATAATAAAGGAACTTCTTTTACAATTCCTATAAGCTAAACATAAAGCCAGATTAGGGAACCTACTTGGACAAGAATCCCTGTTCTCTACTTAATGCACAAACCTAAACTTTACGAAATTGTAATAGGATACTTTTACTTTAACTAAAAAGCTAGCTTTTTTAGTACTAAGAGGAGCCCTTATTTTTTACAAGCGACTTTTTTGAGTAATCTTCTTTTGATGCCAATAGCTTTTTTATAGTAAGCAATATACTATAGGAGAATCCGCTGTTTATCACTTCGCTATTTATGAGTCTACCAATATTCTAGATGAATCTCAGAAATCTGAGTGCTGTGATCCGGAGACGATAAAACCGTACTTGAAAATAGTTGAAGACCGAAGGAGTGCTTATAAAAAGCAGCTTATGTATATCCCCGAGAAGTACTATCTGAAAGGCCCGCCCTAACTTTTTTTTGAAAGAGACCCGTTCCTAAGGAACTGCTTCTAAATTAGGACCCCCTAAAGATAAGGTAAAGTATTAGGCTAAAAAATCTCTAACACCAAACTTCGGGATTCAAAAACCAAAAAAAGAAAATCTACTCGATTAGATTGCTGCTTCTCTAAGCCCCATTTAAAGAGGTTGAGGGCTTACACACGGACACCCTACCATATACAAGTTAAACAGAATTCTTGGAGTCAACACAAGGTTTTCATTTAAGATGTTTAGTAGTATTTTTAAGAATTAAGAATATAGCATAATTATATATTATATGCAAAGGCCTCTTTAAAAACCGTACTCGTTAAGGAAAAAGCTCCTTGTTGTTAGAAGGCTCTCCTATAGAATGGAGTTAGGTAATATCGAGTGTTACGAATTCCGTTAAAGTGTCAGTGGTTGCTCAAAGCAATCCAAGGGGGCCTTAGTTGCGCTGTAGTCCGCCTTCTTTTCTATGATTAAAGAGTTCTCAAGGATTCTGATCTTTTAAATATTGCCTTTTTAGATTAGAAAGGGGACTCATCTCGAGTATCTAGACTTTTTGCACGCAGTTTAGTTAATGGATCTAGGCTCAAAATCGACTTGACTTTTCGAGAGGATACCGCTAAATTTTAATAAAGCGCCCGTGCTGAGTCTTATTCTAGGGATCTGTAACCCCTAAAAAGAGTAAGATTTTTCTAATTATTGCGGGAGTTCCTATATACCGCCTATTTAAAGAGTTAACTTCAGTTGTTTTATGGGGCACCTTTTTTAAGTAAGGTTTTCGACGGAGAGGTCTGAAGGAAACTTCAGCCTTTTTAACTAAGAGGAGTATACCGGGATTCGCAAGAAGAGATTGAAGGCTAAGATCCCTTAAGATTCTTTTGTAGTCGTTGGAGCTAGTAGAGAATCCTAACCCAATTTGAGATACAGAATGCTCTGGAGAATTTATTACAGCATTAAAAAAGTAGTGAGAATTCTTTGGGGCAATCCCTCTATTGACTGCACGTCGTCTATTTTATAGTAAAGTTAATTGAAGTTAGGTATATTTGAGGGCTCTTGGCGTTAAAACGAAAGGCAGGAATCTAACTTATTCCTAAATTTTTGTCTTTTTATAGGCTCAAACGGAAGAGACTTTTAACCTTCTTGGGGAAATAGACTCTCCTCACAGCTCGTGGAGATAATACTTCTGTTGTGTGTAACATCCCTAACGGAAAATGAGAGATACAATTATTAGAGGAAACTCCTTCCAAGAAAAACAGAAGAACGTCTTGCAAAATTGACTTACATTTTTTGAGTTAGAATACTCTAATCCAGGTTCAAAGAGTTTTCTACGAACTGCGCTGCCTCGCGGATGGGCTAAGTGCCTTTTAAAACTTTAGAATATAGTCTTTATAATCCTAATTAATACAACCAAATTTCGTTATAAATGCTACTTTTTCCATTATGGATTACTAACACTTTAATTCAAATCAGGCCCCTCTTTACCCTCTGAAAAGGAACTCCATATTATAGGACTCCGAACGGGATTGAATTTCTTAAAAATAAAGAGATCCGCTAGCAAGGGTTGTTTTATATTTTTTTACGAGACGAGGGAATCTTACGTTTTTCTGAGTATATAAATGAAGAATAAGGGTGTCCCTTTAAATCTTTTGTAGAAGTTAGGTTATAGGAATTAAGACCGCAAGTAAGAAGTAAGCAATTTATAGGGTATTTTAAAAAAGAAGTAAATAGAGAGATGCGTTTCTAGATTTCTAAGTCTTATAGGTATGGGGTACGACTTCAACCTACGAAAGGTGTCAGTTGATTGGACTTGAACTCATGCTTTTTTTAGTAGCTTTGTTAAGTCCGGCTTAATTACGAGTAGGTTTCTCTATTCTAATCTAAGTTTTCGAGTTTTATAAAGTATATAGTTCTATATAAACGAGAGCCTTGTGTTCCTAAAAGCGGGGTGCTCTACTTATAAAATCCTCCAACTATAAGTTTTGAGAAAGCAGAAGTAAGACTTTCCAAATTACAGATACCGTGGGGCTCCGCTGACATGCCTAAAACAACAAACTCGTATGCCGCATAAAAAGAGTAGCCGGACTCCTGTTATAACTAAGAAAACCCGAGTAATATAACTTTCAAAGTTACCCAATTTCTGCTATCAAAAGCTTAGCATGATTGCAATTCACTATTACCAGAAATCCCCTCGAATCAGCTTTCACTGAAAAATTTACCTAAAAATCCTTATACGGAAGCTCCCGAGACTCTTGTACTATAGTATTTCGTAGAGGGTTTTCCTTATAACTTATAATTGAAAAGAAAGGGGATATCCTAAATTCTATGATGAGTAGACGGGGGACTCAGAGCAAATAAAAAGAAATCCTAGTGTAACTTTTTACATTTAAGCGGTCTAAGATTTGACATCCTTTTTTTACTGAATGCAAGCTCAAGCTTTTTTGTTTTTTTAGAGTTTTTTAAAAAGTAAATCCTTAAATAAATAGAATCTTTTTTTGAGTAAGGTTTTAACAAGTAAGTGCCTTTTCTTTTGAATCTTAAGACTTTCCCTTTCGAGGGGTCTAGTTAACAAGGATTAAAATTACTTTTTTAGAGTTAAAATAAAGGATTAGTTGGTAAAATGAGTTGTATTCCCCGTAGCTTCTTAGTCTTAGCTGCACTAGCCTTCTTGTTAGGAGTGATAGTAGTCTGAGTCTTTTTAAGGGGGACTCTCTACTTCTTGCTATCCAAGTAACCCTGACCGGAATATAATGAGGGTCTTATACTTAGCCCTTACTTACTTCCAGGATCGAGTAAAAACTTCTACCTTAGTTAAGTTTTGTCTAAATATTTAAAGTGTAAAAATTCTTGGAGTGCTTCGATAGATTGGAGCCAAAGTTATATAGCTTTTTTACCCCCTCAATACCAATATAGAAAAAGGGGTTAGTACTATTATTTCCTATTTAATTAAAGTTAAAGCCGTATAGAGTGCGAGGAATAGAGGAGCCCCATAGTAAAAATATAGAAGATTAGCTTTTTTACAAAGCCTCTGGTCACTGGTGTCCCTCTTTTTCATTTCAGGCGTTTGAAGGTCGGTTTACTATAAGTATAATATCTAAGAGTACCTTATTTTTCCGAGTTTTTTGGTTAAAGCGGCTAGGTAACTGTTAAAGTAAAGCGTTGCTTTTGTGTTCCTTATGCTTGTAGGTTGGTTTCCGATTCGAGATAATAAAAGGTATAAGTCAAGTGAAAGCCTGCTTTTCTTGTTGTTCCCCAATTTCTAGTTAGAAAAAAGATCTTAAAGCGATTCTTTTGAGTAAGTAAGGTTCTGAGGAAATTAAATTATAGAGTAAATATGTGCTATAAAAACAAGGGGTAGTTAAACTCACAATAAAAGAAAGAATTTTTATGATTTTCGGTGCTGTGCAGAATTTTTAGGTATGAAGGACGAAACCCAGCCTAACACTTGTTAAAACTCCAGGCATCTTTAAGAGCAGCACGGATAACCGAGATTTATAATGATAAAACTCTCGGGACCTTCCTACCCCTGTAAAAAGAAATTGTTAAAGAGAGCTCCAATTCTATAAAATTAGAAAAAACAAACAAGTACTCATTTTTACAAGAGTTTTTACTACCCGACAAAAAGCGTAAATTCAAATAAGAGGGACTACCTTGTTTGTTTACCTTCCAGTTAAGGGCCCAGTTATACGAATTTTATTAACAAAGCTACCCGAGACTAATCCCGCGTAACACTTCGAAGACTAAAGGCTCTAACGCGGGAATTTCCTTTTTATCTGGAGAAAACTTGTAATCATAGGAACATTAGAGCAACTCTTTCTTTTTATTGTATCCTGTATTACTTGAATAACTTATTTTATATTTTTTCTTTAAGCTTTTATTTGCTTGTTTTGTTAGGTAGTATTTACTCCGCTTGGTTTGGTAATAATATTTGGAGAAATTGAAACTATATCTCTAGTCACTAGTAAGAGTACTTAAAAATTTATGCGTTTAACGAAATCCACGTTTTCCTTACTTGGCTAATTCTTCAAGTTATTCCTTTCTAAGGATTTCCAAATGTTGTTAAGGTCCGGTTGTTATCCCCTGCTTTTAATTTCAATGCTAATTGTCATTAGAATTCTAAGGAGTAAGTCAGGGTACTGGATGGAATTCCTAGATTACGTATGATCTTTATTATAATAAAATAAGTATTATCGGTCCCCACTCGAGTAATGTAGAAAGTTAAACTCTTTTCTCTAACCGAGCAATTAAGAGCACTCGAACTTTTTGGATTTCAACAGACTTGGGTCGTTGAAGCCCTTTTTGAGAGACTGGGTAAATAAATTTTAATAGCTATGACTCTAGTTTTGTTCCTTTAATTAAAATAGGATTTTTACTTTTTTCCAAGACTCTAAGCGATTAATATAGGCGCATCCGAGACGCTTTGACAGTCGTAGGAGGTTTTCCGAAGCTTTTCGTTTAGTATCCCGATCTAGTTAAGTAAGTTAACAGGTTCTGCGAAGCCAAAAGGAGTCCCTAGGAATTCCCTATCAGAGAGGATATAATGAAGAATTTACCATTAGGGGCACTGAACTACCTGTCAAAAGCCTTGTAAAAAGGCCTGGGACTTACGAAAAAAGTAAAGAAACTTATGCTAATTCACCCTTACCTAGGAACTCTTATAGAAGAATATTTATATGATAATTTGTTTAGAATATAGACGGCCCTAACTGTACTGTACGCTTTAACGTTCTTGCAAGAGCATTCCCCTACTAAAATACTAAAAGGAAATGTCCCCTAAAGAATTATTCTAAAAGAGGACAGACTCTCTCTGCAGTAAGAAAAAAGCAAGCCTAAGAGTCTCTAATTCGAGGAGTTATCCATATTAAATAAAAGGAGTTCCGCCTTGTGTGGTTCCGGATTCCCTTACCTTACAGGAAAATCACGAAACTTGTGGGACGTAAGATAGGGGTATAGCTTCCAAAAGGAATCTGCAGTGAGTTTAGAACCTACGTTTTTTTCTATTCTCTAGTAATAAGTGTTTTTGTAAGTCTCTCCCATGATTAGAGCTAATTGAAGTCCTTTTTAGTTTGACTTTAGCAACCTCAATTCAAGAGTAAGCGGGTATTCCTATTTTATTTATCATTTTTAACTCTCGAGAGCTCCGTGTATTAGATAGAATTGAAGTGTGAACACCAAAGCATGTAAGTTGTGGAGATCCGGAAAAGCTATATAAGATATATCGCCCTGCTTCGAGAAATCCTGTTTCCTAGTTTTTAAGTTCTATAAATTCTGGTATAAATGCAAAAGACCTAGCTGGGTTATAAGTACCTTTACTGGCTGTCAAAATCTAGATCTATGAGTAGTGGGTAATACTAGTTAGACATTAAAAGGAGTATACAGAGTTGGTTACCCGCGTGGATTTAATTACAAATGTATTACAGGGCTATTTACGTGCGCTATAACCAGCTTTAGCACACTTTCATGTTTGAGAAAATCTTCCCTTCGTTTCTTCAAATTGAATGCGTTTTCAGACGCTTTTAAGTATTATAGAAACCCCTTTTTCATGAGAATGGAAGAAAGTAGGGTTCCCCTGCGTGCGATTGATAGAAAGAATAAATGTAACTTATACTTAAGTGATAATGCCCGAGCAAAATCCCTGCAAGTTCTGGTATATTTTTTGAATCAAGAAAAAGGATAGAATTCTTTTTTATGAAAAGTTGTAAGTATTTCTTTATAGGTTAGAAAGAATCTCTTTACTAGTTAGTTTACACGAAACGCAAACTTTGTTTTTTGGAGAAGTGAAGGAAGGAGAGCTCAAAAATTAAAATTAGGTTTTCTATGGGCTATGGTTTGCTGGTTAATCTTTGATAAGAGGTTCTACTACGATCCTGGTGACATTTATGGAACTGCAGTATTAATCCCATTGTGAGCAATTTAATTATACCTAACTTCGTTTTTAACTGCTAAGGGTTGTGGACAACAACTATATGATAATATTTCGAACAGAATACCCTGAGATAGAAATTAGAACTTTTATATGTAATCAGAGACTATTCTCTCTTGAATTCTGACAATATAAGAAAAAAATGAAGCTTTTGATAGGGAGACTTCTGGTAGATCAGATAAAACGGGTTTTTATACTCATGGCGAGCCCTTAAGAGTTTTCGTTCTATAGATACTTTAAATCCCCTCTTTTGTATATAGGGAAGGTTAGCTTTATCCTTTTAATTCAGAACTAGCGGAAATCCCCTTCTGGGTTATCTCGATAGGATTGGTAAAATCTGTATGTTAAACGCTCTTATTGCCTTACACTAGTATATGAAATTTGGGCTAAAATACTAAGCATTTACTAGAAGTAAAATCTAGCTTGTGGGGGAACCCGAGACTTCATTTGTACAAAGCGGTTCTTCTAGATGTTACCAGAAATAGACGTATTCAGAACCCGAAGCAAACATTAGAGGCTAAAAAGCTATCAAGTATGTCATATTAATAAAAAAATGAGTAGAATGCAAACATAAAAGAGGAAAACTTATTCTATTTACTTGTGTCTAAGAGTACCGCTTGCTTATTTAGATACTTGAGAAAAGGCTCAAGAGGCCCTAATCCGTGTAGAAATAACTTATATGTACTTGTGCATAGGGGGCACAATCTTTTGGAGGGCCCTATAAAGCGAAGTACTTTTATATAACTATAGGATACGCCAGCCCATAAAGGGGTCTTTTTGGCACTTAAAATTAAGGAATTCCAGAGTCGAAACCTAACTCTTAAAATCCAGTAGAATTAGCTAACCACCTTTGGTTCAACTCCTAGATAAGTACTAAGAACTTTTAAAAAGCATTTTAACAAAGATATATATACTCAAAATTTTTAATATTAGAGAGTTAGAACTTAGATTTTATTGTAACTCGAGCGGCTTGCTCCTTTTTCTGGGTAAAGGCCCCTATATCTATCTCTGTATCGGCACTCTTCATATTATATTAGAGAAAGCCCTGGTTTTTAGGCTGCCTAAAGTGTCCATAGATTTATGTATATAATTGAGCTAAATTATCAAAGGGTTTTACTTTATTTCTCCGGAAAATCCTCTCTTCTAAATAGTACAGACTTATATTCTGTTATTCGCTTAGAGTAAAAGAATGCCGGCCTTATTAGAAAAGTATTCCTTTATAATACAAGGAGAGCTTTTCGGGGCATATTTCCAGGACATATAAAGGGGGATTCTTTATTATTAAATTAATAAGGACGGCTCTGGATTTAGAGTACCCTATCCGGATGGCAGGAATAAACCCTTGAAAGCAGTGCTCCTTATTCAGAATATATGAGAAGTGATATATGCATCGAGTCCATGCTCGATGAAAATGAAGTAAACCTATAACACTTTAAATTAAAACTACAGAATATAAAAAAGAAATTTTTTACTCGCTCATTTCGACTGACTATCCAAGGAAAAGTAAGAGACAACAGGTTTTCAGTCATTAAAGACATTAAAGATAAAGACACTCCCAGCAATTTTAGTCATAACAGGAAAAGCAGTTCATTCTAAAAGGATCCCCCTTTTTTAGATTCTTTAGTCTCTATTTCAGGATTTCCTGATGCTCAACCTCTTGCCTATAATGTTAGAAACCCTCGCTTACCAAAACTACAGTAAAAATAGGGGTAGTGCTCATTGAATTGAACCTGTGATATCTTTGAGCCTTTCTGGGAAAAACTCAGAGATTTTAAAACATAAGAGGAACTAGGCCTCTTACTTTTACTTTGCACTTTCAAGGGATTATTAGTGATTGAGAAATTCAGGGATGCTTTTCAGTCTTACATAAAGGAGACTCCGGTTACCGGGCTTTGGTACAGAGTTAATAATTTGAACCGATTTCCGCCCTTTAATGTCTCATAAGTTTTTTATTAAATTCTGAAGGATTTCGCTTAGTATAAAGTCCCAAGAATATTCGCCCGTTTTATAATTCTAATAGAGAGTCCGCTTCTCAAAGTATAGGATAATTACTCCTTCTCGGGATATATATAATAATTCAACAAAAATGAAATTTTAAAGTATACTTAATTACTATATTTCTCTTACTAAAAAACGACTAGTACAGGATACTTAAATTCGGTATTATTTTATTAGATTAGAACCCACACCCACTCAATTTGAGAGTAATCTCGAAAAATTCTGTACCGCATAGTTTTGGTTTGAAAGCTTTTACACGATAAAGTTTCCTTATCTCGCCTCCCTAAATTACCCGCATTTCGTAGTGCCTTTGACAATGGATATAGCTCTACCCTTGATCAGTAGGGACTTTTTTCATAAAATAGAAATTGAAACGTCCCTGGTTTACGCCTTTCGGCTTTTGGTTTTATTCTATACACCTCAGGGTAGGGTGACAGCCGCAGCCTTTAAGGGGTATCCTCTTTTAACTGGTTTAGGACAGCACAACGTAAAATGTTCCTGATTCTATCTTTTTAGCAACAGCTTTACAAGAAAAGAACAGGATCCGCTTAATTTATAAGGACTGGGCTTTGAATTTCTAGGATCGTCCTTTTGTTGTTGGGGCTGGATTACTCTGTAGGAAGGCAACCCCTTTGATTTTAAGCTAATTAGTTTTTTTTATAAAAGATTCCTCTGTTCTTAGTCAAATTGGAGTTTTAGAATTCTTTGAACAGCCGATTTCTGGGTATATTAAAGATTTGAGGCACGCTAACACAAGAAGTTTTTGTTTACCTAACTGATTAGCCGAAGCTAGCTGTTAATCTAAAAGTTGAAGCTGCTCATAGAATTAGAACGGCTTAACGAGGTAACACGTATCTACCTTACAAAGCTTACTTTCTGAGAGTTTTTTACATAAGGAAAATCAATCCAGAGCGCATAAACCTACAATCACTATGCTTTTATAAAGTCAAGTTTTTTTCTTTTCACTTTCGGGATAGAAGAAATTCCTATTGAAGTTCAGAGTTATTCCAAATTACACAATATCCATGGATTTGTACAAAATGGAAAAGGACTCAAAAGAAAGCAAGAAATTTTTTGAGAGTAGTAGCTAAAATTTTCATTTCAGCATTATACGAAGATTCCTTCAAGTAATTGAGGTTACAATCCCTTGGGGCGGTCCCTTTTGTTAAGAGGTGCTTTTATTCCAAGAGTTACAGTACCTCCAGATCCCCCTCTCTCCCGAATTTTTTAGACTGCAAGGATAACCCGCTTAATCTGGCTATGCCGTACTAAAAATTTGAGCTATAATATCATAACTTATATAACTTATTGTTGCCGAATAACCTCGTTTTATGCCTATAAAATTTTACATTTGGAGCTCTTATCTCGATACTAGGAGAAGAGATTTACCCGTTTACTAACCAGGATTTCCGAAATTTTCTGTATAGGCATCACTTTAGCAATGTGTATTCTTATTTACTTATTTACACTATAAAGAAAAATAAAGGAATAACTTATTTTAATAAGGGCTTATGAACTAACGCCGAGTAAACACTAAAATTTTTTCATAGTTACTGCTCAATATTGCTGCGAATGCTAAAGAGTGCCTTAGAAAGATTAACTTTTATCGGTAACCCTTTTTAACTTTTTACTTAGGGATAACTAAAGCAGGGAATTCCTAAGAAATACGGGCTACCACTATACTCTGCTCTTGGACAATATAGAAACCATAAATATAAAATAAGTATCAACCTGGGATTAAGAAGGCACCTCCTGCCAAAAGAAAGTAACAACACAATCCTAAGTTATGTAGTAGGAAACTCTAACTTTTGCTTAATTTGATTTCTTACCTTGAATAAGGAGAGACACTAACCACAGCTTTAGGTATCTCGCCCTAATAGGTACAGAAATAGAAAGAAGAAAATAGACTTTGTACTTTAGTCTTTTCCACAAACAACTCTGGCTTTACTTCATTTACTCGAAACGGACTACTTTATTCCTGGAATTCCTTTGATGTTAACTCTTCAAAAAAGTTAGAGTTTCAATTTCCTCTCTCTATACAAGATACAAGACAAGCACAGGATTTAATATTATTTGCAGTAACCCCCTAGACCTTAGAGACCCGTATATCCAACAAATAAAAGGAACACTACGTTAGTTATAAGAAGTTATAAGAAATTCTTACTCTGTTTAGAAACTCCTTAAGATTTCGTTAGTTTAAACTGGATCTGGGAAGAAAACTCCTACTAAGAAATGAAATTCTCTTATAAGTGCTTTACCTTGTATCTTGAAGAAAAAATATCCCAGGAATAGTACTAAACTCTCTTAAAAGGCCCCTTTTACTTTTATCCTATGCGGATTTTTCCTATCTAGTTGAATAAGGGAACGCATACAACTCCTCTGTAACTTAGTTATTTTATTTTAACCGACCTATACCGCCATACAGAGCAGCTCCTTTTAAAATTCACCTGCGAGTACTATATAAATGTAATTTAAGCCCGTATTGGAAACACGGGAGTGGGTGCTCCTCAATTCTAATTAAATTTGTATTCTGAGAAAGGGGACCCTTCATATAAGGGCCTCGATTCATTGTAAGTGGTTTCCTATTTTATATTTTAGTAGTATAGCACTCGGCGCTATTTCCAGGCAAGTCAAGGCCTTTTATTTGAAGAGCAATCTAGAATTTCTATACCAAATTAACTCAAAGGGTTATCAAATTTGTAGTTTAAGATTAGTTTTATACTTTCTTCTTTTTGAGGGTTCCCGTCGATTATAATGAGAGGTTAAAAAGTAAAATCCAACTTTCCAAAAGCAGGGAGGGTGTCTTAAGTTAGTAAAACTCTCAAGTATCCTTATTAGTATTTGTAGGGTAATTAGAAGCTCCTGCACTTTTATAATTAACAGATCTTAGCCGAACCGGCCCCTCCTGTCCAAGAGAGGCTTTATCAGGAGTATAAAAGGGAATCTTTCCCAGCCAGTTTCAAAGTACAAGAAATTCTAGATTCTAAGCTACTCTAGTTTAGAACCAGAATATTTTGTACTAGCCAGGGATAAGTAAAATTACTTCAACCACAAAGCAATTATAAACGTCTAACTCTGCTCTGTAAATAAGGAGTATTTCAACTTTTTTGAATTAAATAAACGGGGGTTGGTTTAGATTCGTATTTTTTACCCATATGCCCACTAAAGCGTAATGTAGAGAATATATACTTAAGGCAGCAATGTTAGGTATTCATTCCACTCTTCTAGAACTAAAGTAGAGTATTCGCTAACCTCCCTTTTCTTCAGAGCTTCTTGTACTAAGGAGCCCACTTTTCTAAATTTTTATATGCCTAGCTACGACCTCTCTCTAGAGGTTTATACTAATATACTTGATTTTAAACTAAAGCGGGTTGGAATAAGGGCTTACAAAGAAAAACAACACAATAAAAATAATATAGGGCACTCCTAGCTAAATTCAAAAGAAAAAATCTCTGCCTCTAAAAGTTGTCCACTTCCACTATAAAAGAATTTGGCAATTTTTAGGATAAATTATAAACGGTTAAAGAATTAAAACACAAGACAAGAACGGGCCTAATCCAGGAACTTGACAACACCTTAAAATTTTTGTTTTATTAATGGGCACATTACTTTCTAAAAAAGGGCCTAACTTGCTTGAATGGTAGGTAAAAAGACTTAGGTCTCGAGAATCTTAAGGCTCATTTGAGTAGGATAAAAGACTCATTTTCAAAGTTATAAGCTTTACATCTCGAATAAAACAAAGGAATTGAAACCTATACGCTTTCAAGATATAATAGCCCGTTCCATATAGACTAAGATTCCGGCTCTAAAGCTCCTCGGAGGGTCACTTGCACACCCTCTGCTTTAGTGTTATAATCTTTCTTAAAAGGGGCCCTTACCCGGGGTTAACAAGGGTAAAGGACAAGTCCCCATAAATATAAGAAGTCTAGTTACAGCTTCTGAGTTTGGATCGGTAAATAAAGAAGCTTAAACCCGGGATTCCCGCTTGTTGTTCGTTGCTTTTGTCTAGTTTATTTTAAGGGGAGTACTGAATATATTAATATATGTAAGTGTGTTTTCCTATTCTGTCCCTATTTGCCTTTCCGGGCCTTCGCTTTTCCTCAGGGTAAGAGTTAATCCGAAGTGTGATAAATCTATACTATAATTGCGGAGAGGAGTGAAAAATAAGAATACAAAAACAAGTTTTGCAAGATTGAGGGCATTTTCCTAGCTAGTTAAAGGGCAGTCCTGGGCTCTCCTTTTTACACGTCTGGTGAAGACGAAGATACTCCTAAAAGCTATAGGGGGCCCTTATTCTTTCTATTTGTTTGAGAGGTGTAGAAGTATAATAAATAAAAGACTCTAGAGACTCCGCGGATATAAAATAAAAAACCTGCTTTAAAGTAATCCTCACTTTCGAATGAGCAAACTTATGGGTGTAAACTCTGACACTGTTCTTGTGGATCTAGCACTGTAAAAACGCTCATTTGCGTTAGTATCCTATAGCTCTTTCGAACTAAAGCGCCCCCTTATATATCAAGTTAAAGGAGTCCTTTATTCGAGAGAGTTTCCCGTTAGGTCCCCTTTATATTTATAAGGGTTCCTTTTCTAAAAAGCCTTCCCAATACTTCAGGAGATTCCCATATGGTAAGTAGGTTTCTTAATTAGGAGGCCACAAAAAGAAGCGGGTCATTCTAAATAATAAGCTTACAACCAAGGTATTTTAAAATGACTCATTTTAATGTAGGTCAGAAAATTCTCGTTCATTGGTAGACAAAAACTTCATTTGAATAGGTTTTCCCTCCTTGTTTATATAGACCTGTTAGTAGCTGTCTCTTATCGATAAATCCTGTATTATAGCTTATCAAACGAAACCCAGAAATTTCATTAGACTCTAAACCCCAAGTTCGTAAATTAAGCCTCAAGCTCCTAAACCTAAAGAGATGTAAGCACTATAAGTAGTCAATATGTCTTTCATTATTAAGTATTACTTATATAACTACTGGCAAATCGAACCACTTACACTTATATGGGAAAGATTAAAAAAACATATTGCTTACATTTAAATGAGTATTATCTCTTTGCTCAATTCCATCGCTTTACTATGACTGTACTTAAACAAAAGGATATGAAAGCTCCCTAAATTACAACTTTATTGAGAAAACGAAAGAAACTTCTTCGTGTTAGAATTATACAATTGGACTAGAATAAATTTACTAAATGCCCGCAAACTCCAGTGATACTCATAAATATGAATTTACTAACAAAGGCGGGGACCTCTCAGAAACGTAAAATCTTTTACACACCCCGCTCCTTTTTAGACCTAACTAAAAGATATATACAATTATACTAAAATTAGAATTAATGGCAAATCCCTTAGTCTCACTTTGTCCCTAACTTTCTGAGCAGCTCCATTAAAAAGTTGAATAGTACTACTTTATTATACTTAACATAGATTTAAGGTATTACAATAAAAGTTCTTTTTTCCATGACCCGTTAATCTCAGCCGGAAGTCTTTTCTACAAACGATGCGCGGCTTTTTAGTAGGGAAACAAGACTGCATTAAGTACTTCATCCAAACAGGATATCTTTTAAATGCAAAGAGTTACGAAAGGGACACCACTGCGCTTTTACTCTTTAAACAAGGACTAACTATACTCTAGTGAAAGCTCCGCCGAGGGCCAGATCTAATTATGTGTTAATATTCAACTCTTATGCGCAACGCAAGAGGTTCCGAGAATTTTAGTTCTATAGTTAAAAAAGGTGAGGAAAGAGCGGAGGTTTTTTGTTATGTTATCATTAAACAAGGACACTTACTACTAGTATACCCATGAATTAGCTTGACTTAGTCCTTTTTTCGGAGACAACACTTTTTACTTTATAAATTTAAATTTATAGTTTTGGTATGAAGAAGAGGGTACCACAAATATTTATTAACATACCTTATAGACCCTTAATATTGTCTTTTCTTCCTTAAAAGAGCCCGTATTTCCTGGTAAAGGGAACCCCTAGTAAGAATACAACAGAACAAGGGTACGTCAAGTGGCCCTCCTAGAATAACTTTAAATAATATTCAAATAATCACTTACTTGATAGCCCGACCGGGGATAAACGCTATTCCAAGTATGAATCTTGGTATTGTTCTAATAAAATTCCAAAGTTCAGAAATAAAGTAATATAAACCACTTCTTTATATAGAGCTTATAAATTTATATTCGAATTCGGGAGGTATAAAAATCACTGAGTAACTCACCTTACTTTTGATCCTTTAACCCAAGGTTTATGGAAAGCAATAACCAAACAAAAGGCCTCGGACTTATGACTCCTCTCTAGAACATATGATCTAAGAAGCATTAGGATACCTAGTACGAGAAACTCATTTAGAAAACTAATAAAAACCTTTTTCCACTCCCTTAAACTAGTTGTATGGCCCTTTTAGAAATAACAAGACTTTATATAATTTATAAGGATCGCTTAGAATAAGGAGTTGTGTTTTAATAAACATTAGACTTAACTAAATTTTAGGGGCACAGAAGTGTATGGCGCACTTTTAAGAAGTAACTTTTTATGGATCTTGTTGTGTAGAAAGTAATAGTATATTAAGGTAGTATTAATCCTGGCTTTATTGTACCAACCTCAAAAAACGAATACAAAGGTATATCCTTGGAGTGGGACTAGGGCGAGGTGATAAAAGTAAACAAGAACGGCTATACATGGGGTGTTGTCCCTTCTCAAAGCGTTATGTAAAAGGGGCCGTATGTGTGTTGTGTAGAAAAGTCTATCTTCAATATTAATGACTTTATATAAATATAAGGTAGAAGGGCCGATGCCCTAGGAATCACTGGGGGTAAGTCTAAATTAGCGTACGGGGACCCCGATTAAGAGGACACTCTTTTTCGTGTGAATCTTTCTTAGAGCTATGATTAAAGAAAGGCAGCGCTGTATGCAACGGAAGTCAAGTTTCGAATCTCGATAGGGCAGGGCTTGCTCATGGATTCTTTATTCTATACCAGCACCTATTTTCTAAGGGGTAGTTTTGCGTTCTAGTGAGTACTCAATTCTTTTATAAAGCTTTTAGAATATAGATTTCCTATAGAATCCGGAATTGCTTGTACTAGGCTTTCTAAATTCTAAAGGAGTGAATTCTCCTTTATTTCTTCCTTTCCTACATACTGACTAGAACTCCTCTCTATTACACTCTAATACAATATAAGAAGAATACATAAAATACTCATAGAAACTATAGAATACAATACTTATAATAAGACTCTAACGCTAAGAAAGAACTCTATATATTACTAAAGAATATAAGGAGTAAGATTCCTACAATAACAATAAGACAGGGAATACCTATAAGAGTAGAGCCCGTTAGCAATCGCCAGCTCACTTTACGAGAAATTGAATTTCTAATACCAAGTCAAATATAAGAAATCCTAAAAAACAAATTTATATGGGTTGGAGCGTGTCTGTAGCTCGGTACAAAAACCTGGAATTTAGAGTGGGAACTATCCGGGGGCCCTCCTTGTTTGTAAATCATGGAAATCCCTATAATTGTAAATAACTCTTGAAAGAAAATTCTTTACTTTCAAATTGCTTTTTTTAGACTACACAACTTTAGTAAAAGGAAGGGGGCCTATCTCGTATTTAGGATAAACCATATTCCTAAAGAAGTAAAAAGCTCTTGTCTTACAGCAAAAGTAACCGGGTTTCTAGACCCCCATTTAAAGGGGCTTTTAGCAGGAGGGATTCTACTAAGTAGAGCACCCCTTTTCGTTTTATTGAGTACTTTTAGGCGGGCCCCTGTTTACAAAGAGTTTTGCGGTTAAGGACTCGCTATAACTTTCTTCTCCTTTTCTTTTTAGTGTTGATTAGAGCCTTTTTAAAATAAGGTGTTCGTAGAGTAGAAGCCTCCCTTATTTCCCATCTGACAGAATTTTTTCAGGAAGTTTGCAGTGCAAGAAGTGTATATTCTTTCGAGAAAGACCTACTCTTTAGTTATGTTCCTTAGGTCGTAGAAGCTGGCGGGAAAAGGGCTCTTTTTTCTTATTAAATTCGGAGTAAGGTTGACTTTAGTTTATCACTTTCAAGGTATAGGCGTACGAATTGAATAAAAACTGAGGTACAAAACGGAAAAAATAGGAGCCACTCGGATTACTTTTAGCTTAGGAACACCCTTTTTTACAAGAATCACTTTACGCTCTACAGGAAACTTCTAGCAGGATTCCTGGTGGTTAAGAGTAGCCCCTTCAAAAGCTTCACAAGATAAAGAGTGCTTTCTAAAAAGAGTTACTATGCTCCTTATCTCAAATACAGTCAGTTGCTAAACTCAAACAAGGATTCCCAAGAGATCCCTAAATAACTATAGTAAACCTGTGTGCTAAATCAAAGCAAGCTAAAAGTTCTTCGCCCTAGTGAATTTTGGCGCCTGTCGAGACGCCTTGACTTGATAGTTATTTGCTTTTTCTTAAAAAAAAAATATAGATAAAACCCCTTTTATTATTCTTATATTTCGTTAGTAGTTTTTAAAGGGCGCCCAACCCTACAAAGGAGAATTAAAGAGACAGAGGTTGTACCAATTAGACAAGACTTCTTATAACTGAAATTTCCAACTTTTGCTGAGTATACCTATTTCAAAAATGTGTGTTTTAGCTAATTAACTTGCGTAAACCCTTCCCCTTTAGTCACGCAAATAGGAAAAAAAAGGATAACTAAAAATTTTTTAATCAATAAACAGCGGAGCTCCCCTTAGTGTAGATTTGGTTTCCGCTATAGACGATCCCTTACCTTTTCTATATCAAGTATACCAAGTACCTCTTTTAAGCGGGACCCTTTACTCTGGGTTTCTCTCATTGCAAACCTTTAAAAACCTAGTAACTGCTAGTAGAAATTTAGAGACAGGAGCTGGGTTATAAAAAAATTTCCTCGACCGAGTAAAAAGACTAAAAGGCCCTAGAAGAGTCCTAATAAAACGGGAAAAAGCAAAAGAAATCCTGGGTTCAAATCCCTTGGAGGAACTTGTGGATACCAGTTATAACAATACCCTGACTCTAATTCTAGGCTATACCTTCTTTTAAAACGTAGCCAGGACTCTCCTTTTTTACTCAAATCTTAAAAAGGTTCGGAATAAGGCTTAGCAAGTAAGAAAGATACCGAGCTTCTAGTTAAAAATAGCGGATACACGGATCTTAGAATCTTATAGGAAAACCCTTTCTTTATCTGCTTGCTACATCAGTCACCCCAATTTCAAGTCAAAAAGGAATTCCACTGGACTCTCTCTAAAAGTAACTAAAGGGAAAGAGCTTTCAATACAAAAAAATCCCTGCGATACACTAACCTGGATCTTCCCTAGAACTGCTTGAGAATTGCAAAGGAACATAGTAAAAGAATTTCCAATAAAAGCTAAAGAAAACAGGAATACAGATGAAATAGAACAATACTAATTTTTATATCTAGAATGCTGTTTAGGTACTGAGTAAGCTGTTTCCGTTTCCTATGTGACCCAACTAGAGTTCGATTTTCCTATAGAATTTTTGAATTGCTTACACCTGTACGTTGCTTTCTCACTTTCTAAGGAGTACATTAGTTAGTTGTGAATCCTTTCCTTCTATCTGAAGCTAACAGACTAAGCAGACTTTTTACCTGTTAATTAAATAAGAGAGAAAAAGAATCAAAAGAAGACCGATCAGGCAAAGCCTACATACTATAACTAAAGACTATCTAGTCTAATAAGTCAGACTCTAGCTAATAATTATAAGATTACTATACTAACTACAGTATAATACAATTAATATAGGAATACATAGCTTACAAGAATCCCTATCCCTCGGATTGTCTTGTCCCAAGAGCTAAATATCCCCGGACTATCCTACTATTAGAGTAGAGCTCCTTTTTTAGAAGTTCTACACATAAAAAGTGACTCCAGGAGGGTTTCTATTGACTTACTTGCTTAATCTTAATGACTTGTTTTACTTTTCTTAATAGTTATTATACGTTTCTCTAACTTAAACTTATGGAATGAAGGATACTCTTTGTCGTTTGATTTCCTGTTTAGTAGACACTTATTTATCTAGTTAAACTAACCTTTAATAGAATATAGAATACCCCAAGTTTCAGGAGTTCAAATTTGGAAGTCTTAGAGTTTTTGTGTATACAATATGATATAAGTTCCCTTTTGAATTCTAAATCCCGAAGTTAGTAATACAGGTTAAAAGGGATTTCTATTCTTTTTCTTAGCAAAAGATAGTAAAAAGGGTCCATAGCTTGGCTTCAAAAAAGGACAATCCCCGTGGAATAATATAGGAAATCAGAGGCCTTTACCCATGTTAATATCTCAATGATAAGCACATGCGGGTAAAATTCCTTTCTATGGATTCAGAATCCCTGTACTAGTTATTGCTTAAGCTTATTTACTGCGTCCTTTCTGAATCTATTGAATTCCCGAAAAGGGTTGTACAAAGCAGGGACAAGCAAGCAAAATAAAAAGACTATAACTCCAAGTGTGTTACCTACGAAACCTTATCTAACATAGCGTTTTCAAAGATTTACTTGAGGAATTCTGAAAGGAACTTAAGAAGAAGTATTAAGAGTACTCATTATCTAAACTATCCTAAAAATCAACTTTACCAAACTCTATATAATATTAACTCTTGAAAGGTATACGG
This sequence comes from Pelargonium myrrhifolium, assembly GCA_036897405.1. Classification (NCBI taxonomy): domain Eukaryota; kingdom Viridiplantae; phylum Streptophyta; class Magnoliopsida; order Geraniales; family Geraniaceae; genus Pelargonium; species Pelargonium myrrhifolium. The sequence goes on along the minus strand of JAYMTK010000013.1, from coordinate 19,722 downwards.
GCACTCCATACTAAATACTAGTAGAACTCTTGTAGCAATCCGGTTGGAAAAGAGCACTAACAGAATTCCTGCTACTGCTTTTGGAATCTCCTGTTTATATATACTGAGAACTGCTTGATCACTAGGCTTCAACATTCTTTGGAAAATTGAGTAGACCTCACTAACACCTCCAATCCCGACTAAAAAGGATTAACTGAACCAGGTTTAGAGATAGCAAAAAGGGGAAATTCCTACTATTTGAGAGCACTTAACTTAAGAGGTACTATTCAATAAGAATATAGTTTCCTAGCAAAGTTTTATTAGAACCTGTATAGGTATAGTTTGATTAGCCGAGAATTTTATCCTTTATCTATTTATTCTAGTTTTTATCTGACTCTTGACCGACCTACTGAATTCAGTGAACTATTTATTTCATATATTTGGAAGTCCTTGATTCAAATCTAAAGCGGGGGTAACGCTGGGTTGAAAAAGATTACTGCCAAGTACATGAAGGTTAAGAAGATCTTTAATATTATAATGCGAGACACTGACTTTACTATAACTAAGTTCTCAATTACTTCGTCTTGTCCAAAAGCTATTAAAACCATACATGTTAGTCAAATTTATTAAGTTTTATGCGGAAAAATTCCATGACTCACAAAAAGTTTAGACATATAAAACAGGAAGCCTTGGTTTCTAGGAGGAGTGGGAAGATAGAAAAATAATGCATGTATAAGTATAATAAGGGCATTTACGAAATAAACATAGTCCATAAAAAAGGATTTCCCAAACTAAAATTGACTAAAGGCTCTCTAGTTTCTGTGCTTTAGAGAAAGAAAAGCGTAAACAAAAAACCCGAGTGCTGACAGTGTCAGAGGTTATAAATTTCGAGTAAGGAGGTACAAAGAAAAGAGTTCTAAATATTGGGTTCCAATCTAAGCGTTTTTTAGGAGTGGTATACCTTTACTTTAGGTAAATTGCTTCTTTAACGTATGCGGGTACCTTTATTTACAGCATCTTCATTTAATAAGGTTTAAACTGATTACGGTGTAACCTCGGTAAACGGCTTGATCGTCGGTAGAATCCTATATAAAACTTACTACAAACTAACCTTTTAAAAGAGGCTTATAAATAAAAAGGAAGAGTTCCCCTTAAATAGAATTAGCATTTCTCAGCAAAGCGTCTTCCCGCGGCTTTTACCAGAAGTTCTAAACTTCCTTTTTTGGACACCTGTAACAAAGTAAATTACCCTCTTTTTATTAGTAGTCTAGTCTTACCTATTGTATAGGAGTCCTCTTTTTTGTGTTTATGTGTTCTATACTAGTTAAAAAGTATTCAAGGAATAAACTAAAGAGATACTAGTCCACTCGCGATGCCCTAGTATATCTTTTAAAAGCTGAGGTTATTTTCCTCTAATGAATGAGGGATTTTTTGGCTCAAACTGTTGTATGCGCGATATTAATAAAGCATTCCTCCTGTCCCTTTTTCGAATTACTTAGACTTAGATAGAAACAAAATTCTCAAGATCCTGCAAAGTAATTCCTAGAGTAAGAATACGTTTCAACCCCTTTCCTTTCGAGGACAAGAAGTAGGGAGACATGAGACAGGTCTGGGGTTCACTATAAGAGTCCCAGTATATAACATAAAACTACACTTCACCTGACTAAAGCTAATCTTAAAAAGTAATTTACCTGAAATTCTCGTGTTGCAGGGATAAAGTTTGCTAAATCTAGATAATGACTACAGATTTAAGTGTCCTCTTTTATTAGTTAAAGGCTCCTAAATTCCTCAACTCTAATAAGAGAAATTTTCTTTATGAAAAACTAATTGCTGAATCAGAATAGAGACAAAGGGCAAACTGTATATGTTGGTCACGATTTGAAATCTTTTCTGCTTTCTAATAAATGGATTGCAATTAAAATCAGAAATTTGGTATATTATATTAAAGGGATAAAGGGATTTCCTATTACGAAAGCAAAGACCTTGTTTTCTGGGACTGCTCTTAATGTAACACTCCCACGCCTACTAGCCGGGTTACACCTTTCACAAAATAACTGCGAACAAGTAACAATAGAGAACTCCTGTTACTGCCTATATTCTTAGTAGAACAAAGACGCTTTAGGTCTATAAAACACACAATTACGGTAGCGAACCCTGAAGTTAGTGTTTGAAAAGGGGTTACCTATTTTTTGGATTATTGTATTGAATTTGTATTCATAAAAAAATTAGGATTTCTTGAAAGTCTTTTACTGTTTTACTGAAAGGGGTTTTCTAGTGGTACTCATTTATACCTCAAATTCCGGTTGTCTATCTTAGGGGTACAGCAGGGCTTGGTAATGGGTTTATTTAAGTCAAGCGGGTTTCAGAACTCGTTTTTGTTATTGCTCTAATTAATATAGATTTGTCATCCTCTAGTTTTTATGAAAGTTTTATTTAGATTTCGGTTCTAGGTAGTTAAGAGCTTTTGGGGAGTCTAAAAGAATAGAAAATAAAGAATTTCTAGCTAACTTAGTAAAAAGTAAATAAAATTGTTAGAGTAAGATACAAAAAGGAGTCTCGCTTTGATAAACGAGATAGCTATGCTACAGAATGTCAAGTATAACTCTAGGGAAAAGTGTCTATCCTAGCAAACGAAAGATGTATTAAACAAGGTATTTTATTAGTTCTAAAGAAAGGTCTAGGTGTCTTAAGAAAAAGCTATTAAGAGTATAAAGTAGGTCAAAAAGGGAATAATAAGCTTGTGGTTAAAATTTCTTCCTGAATTGAAATCTAAGGAGGTTCGGTGAGAGAAGGCTGTTTTCCTGTAATTAAAGGGAATTCTTTTCCTTTTTCATTCACGTTAAACGGAAGAAAGACACGAAACTGTAAGTTCAAATGCCTTATTCGTATGTTAAAGCGTAAAAAGAAATCACTTTAGATAGAATAAATTTGAAATAAACCCTCCCTTTTCTTTTATACAAGTACTCTCTAGGGCTTTTTGTAGGTGCCCCTTGTCTTACTAGAATCCTCCTTCTCATTGTTCTTGGTAAAGCTTTTTAAATTGACAAGTATCTCCTGGGTTCAAACCCTACTCTTACTAGATACTTATTCAAAGGGATTTTCTTGTATACTCCTTATTTTTCACAAAGATACTGAACAAATTCTATACTTATTTCAATTTCCTTTTTTTAGTAAGTTTAAGGCATTCCATAAAAGTTTAAAAGCTGACTTTTTAGAAAGGAAATAGCTTATATAAATATCTTTCTTTCATATGCCTACTCTTCTGCGGGATAGAGTAGATGCTCATGAGGCTCATGATCTCAGTAGGTTCAAGTCCTGCTCCCGCTAGAATAGGGAACTCCTCTTTTTTTATGCGATTACTGTTTTTCGGGTATTGAAAAAGACAAGATGACTCTTCTTTTTTGCAAAAATCCTTGAGATAATCTATACCTACTAAAAAGATAGACCCTTAATTTTTCTTTAGTTTACCTTGGCAAATCAAGATTAGGAACCCGAGTTAAAGGAGACCCTATTAGTAATAAGCACGCTTCAGGAATGCACAAACTTGTAGATAAAAGTATAACTATAAAACGAGATACTGTTCTGGTAACTAAAAAGTGGGATACAGAGGAGTACAAAGAGTCTCACTTCAGGCTGTTTCTATAGCAAGAGCCTTGAGCCCGTAAATGACCTAGTTACACTTTCATAGCCTAGTATATGACACCAGAAAGTTTTTTTAATAAAATAAAGGAATAACTAGAACCCTATAATATAGACATAGTAGTTCCTTTCGAGATTTTCTTAAGCTTCTTCTACTTTTTTGTTACAAGGCCTTTCTACCTATAGCCCTTAAAAAGCAAGACTGATCGAGTCTTAAGGTAAGCGCTTATGCTATATTTATGTATTATACACAAGATTTAGAAAGACTTTCTAAATTTAACACCTAAGATAGCGGATCGAAAGGTCTTCGTCTTTCTACGAGTATTCGTAACTTTATTTGCTTCCTGTTTACTTTAGTCCTGTATCGATAGTTTTTCTATTAAAATTCGTTTTTATTTTGGGCTATATCTTTTCCCTTTTCAAAAAGAGGAGCAAAAACTTGAACTTAAAGCTTTCCGGTCTGAGACAGCTGTTTTAACGAATAATAATAATAGAGTCTCCACTTGGTAGCTACTTGTATCTCAAATTTATATTCTTTTCAGTATTTGCTATTTGAGGAAAATTTTTTGTTCTTTATATAAGCGATTTTCATTCTTTGTTTTATACTAAGGATAGCTGTATTGATATTCTTCTACAGCCTTGCCTATTTCACCCTATATCTCATAGGGGTAGAGTATTTAACCTTAACTAATATTAATAAAAACTCAATTTACCACAAATTCCAGGGAATCCCAACGGGCAGTAATGTCTTTTAATAACAAGAATATAATAAAAGGAACTGGCTTAGAGTAGAGCTACTCTACAAAAAACCGCTTTACATTTGAATAAGTCCTAGAGAAAGGGATCGATCCAAAATTAAGAAATAAGTTTTAAAGCGCGGGATTTCGCTATGTGAAATGTAGAAATTTATAAGTTCTAAAGTAGCAGCTCCTACTAGAATATTGTGGTTTTGAAGTGAATACTACAAGGTTTTTGGGGTATAGACAGAATTTTTTGCCCAAATACTTGTAATATAAGGTCAAAGAAACTTGTAATCAGGACAAGAATAGGGGGCTCCCTCTAATTATTATATTCAAAGTTATGTTTAAATAACCCTAAGAAATATCTTACCGCGAAGTACATACAAATACATAGGTAGTATAACTCTTACATAAACCCTGCCCTATAAAGAGTCTATAAAATTTGATTTCCGAAAAGCAATAACTAAAGTTTAACTAACAAATCGTAATTTTTTGGGGAAAGCCCCAGAGTTTTTTAGTTTGGAATCAGTTATATTTATAGGATTTTCCACAAGTCCTGAGCCCCCCTGGGTTTTTTAGGACTCCTCTTGCATTTAAAGTAACCCTTCTAAGCCCCTTATGAGATTAGCAATACAAAAAGAAATTTTTTTACTAAAACCCAAAAAGCTTCTTGGATTGTCATAACATCCGCATCCTTTATCCATTCTTTAGTATATCACTGCATATCCGAGCTCATTTAGGGATGTGTACGAAGAAAATCTCCAAAATTACATTACATACGAACCCTATTAAAACTGAAATTTATTATCTCTTTAAATGAAATGCTTGTATTTAAACTTTCCTTATTGACTACTTGACTTAGTTCTTCAATTTTATCCTTAAAATTTGCTATAACAGCCCGAGAAAGCTAAAACGACTCCGTTACGAAGTACTTAAAAGAAGAAAAGCATAGCCTAGATTTATTGTAATGTATTCCTGTAAAGTGAAGAAAAATATCTTAACTAGTTTGCCAAATTTATAGAGTCAAATATTGTAGGCGCCTAAGAAAAAGGGCTTATACTATCAGTTAAGAATTAAGAAATTTTCTTTTATTTCAGGTATGAGGAGTATAGTATAAAGCAAAAAGAAACTCGTAAAAGTCTTACCTTACAGAATTAAATTGAAATGAAAGATTCCCGCAGAAAGCGCTCTATCTCTACCAAAGCCTCTACACTTTTGTTCCAAAAAAAAGTAGTATTTCATCTAAAAATTCAAGATATGCCTCATTTTTAGGAAATCCGGGGCTTTTGCGTATGCTTGTTGGCTAGCTTTTTCTATTAAATTAAGAAGTATCCACACGTTTAGACTTCGAGGTAAGTACTTATAAAACCGGAAATAACTCATAAAAGACTAACCCAACGATTTCTAAAACGGAACATTTTATTATTTACTTTTGCAAACCTAGCAGACACTGTAGTTTTTTAAATTGACCAAGATATTTGCAGCAATTTTTTAAGCAACAAGATTGAAAAGCTTTGCTGTTTCAGGCTCTTTTTTACTTCTTTTAACACCAAAAAAGGCTCTACTTATTTAAAATTACTTTATACTTTCAGTTCTAATGTATATAATAGAAAAATTTGAAATACAGAATTCCATCTGACTTTATCGAATTTTTCCTATAGGAACTCGCCCTTTGAGAGGAAAAGCCCTTAAGAATGCCTGTAAAATTGACAAAAGGATCAACTAGGATAAGTACAGTTTTTCCTGGAAGTCACTTGGCTAGCTCCCTTTATATCTGGCGGCTATAGTATTAGGATATTTTATCAAGATTTGATTATAATATTATAATTAATAGAAAAGCCACGAATTCAAATCACGATAACTAAGCCTAGAAACCCTGGCAAAAGTTTCGGTTAAATACCTTCTCTTTTATAAGCCAAGTTTCAAGCTACAAAAGAAAATGCATTTTTACGCACGTCAATTTGGATATATAAAATATCTCCGTTTAGAAAAACAGGCTTTATCTAAAGTCTCTCCCCTTAAAAATATATATATATCTACCCTTCTGTACGTATTCCTTTGGCTATACTTTTTTATAGGATCTGTTTATTTACAAGACAGGGCAGGGGGAGCCTCTTGACCTACTTAATAAATCTTAAAAGCGGGGCCGAGAGTAGAAATGGCGGATACCCTATATATACCAACGCGGGATTCGAATTACATACAAAATGTTTACAATTTCAAAAGGAATTCCAGTAAGCATTTCCCTAAAGTCAAACCTGTTTTGAAACGCAAACCCAAAGCCAATAACTAGATCCCTGAGTAACAAGAAGGGGAGGGCACCGCTGTTAAAGAATTCTCGGGAAAAGAATAAAAGAATTACCTAAAGCCTACTACGGTACCGAGGTTATTAACTTAATGTGTTATTTTTAGAGCTATTATTGCTGCAAAAACGGGTTTGAAGAGATTCCTTGACCGAAACTACTGATTTAAGGCGAAGCTTAGATGGAGCTTAATTATTAATTAAGAAGCCCCGGGATAAACTTTACATATAATCTAGCGGCTGTCCCAAGCTAATTTATATTGTCTCACATTTGTTTTCAAAAGAGAATTCAATTTTAAGGGGCCTTTTAAATCACTTGAGTTATAAGAATTGGACGGATAAATATATCCCAACGACGAGCTTCGAGACTAAAAATATTAATATTTTAGGGGCTTTAGGTTTACTCTCTGGGCAAATAAAGACATTTTTTGTTATTAAGGACAATTTTAAGGGAATCTTTGACAATATCGAAGAAAAAGAGTTTCGAGCAGTTTTGCGTGTTTGGTTACCCTTTTGGGTTCTCCTAGGATTTTACTACATGAATATTGTTATTAGAGCTTCTAGCATACAGGGGACGTAAAGATTGCAGAGCGGATATAATACTTAAGAAATCTAAGGGCAGAGCTTGTAATAAATACCTAGAAAAAACCTTCAGGAAGTTTGCCGCGAGGTTAACTCTTAAAAAACGGAAATCAAAATAGCTCAAGTCCTGATACTTTAGGAAAGTTTGGGGGTATAAAACAAAAGTTAAAACTAGAAAAAAAAGAGGGACCCCCTTTTTCTTATTATCGAGCAATCTGGGTCGCTACTACAAATTTACCCTAGGAGGAAGGCCTTAGAATCGAAAATTCTTGAGTTCAATTTAATAACGAAATAAAAATTGTATAATTCAAAGCTAGTTACCCTTCTGTGTAAATGTGGGATAGACCTCCGCATTTTTAAAAGTCCGGGCCTTGCTAATATTGAAAATGCACAACTAGATCCTGGATATCCACAATTGCTGGGCCAAGGGAGTCTTGGCAGCTCTACGTATCCCTTAAGAGGAATCAAGCTATATGTAGTTCTGTTTATTCTTCCGGAAATTGGATCCGAATACTATAAACGTTTTTTATTCTGCAAAAGCCGCCACTATTTCTTGAAAAGCTTACCTAGCTTACTCGTAGAAGAATTTTAGTAAAGTAAAATTTGTCACAAGAATAGTTAGTTTATGAAAGTATACAAAAATTAAGTGTTAAAAGATCTAGAGCTTCCCTTTTGATAAACCTCAGGATACTCCTAAAACGAATTTATATTACATAGGACGAGCTCAACTTTAACAAGTAACCATGTTGTATTGTAAACAGAATTCTAAGAACCCGGAAAGAAGAGGGCGTAGCTTTTAAGTAAGTTATCTAAAAAGGGTCCTTCTGTTTCAGTACTGTATGGTAGGGTACTTTGACTGGCAAGTGCTTTTACAAGGGAGGTTTTCATTACTCAAGATTTTCTTACAAGAGAATAAAAGGAAAGTCTTAACGAAAGCCCATAAGGTTGTAGGTTTCCAATTCCAGATCCTTTTGGGGGGCTCTTTTTCGGTAATAATTTAGCGCTAAAGGAGTTTTTGTTCCTTGAAAATTTAGGAAAGGGTTATCGCTTTGTATTAGCTAATTTATTTTATTCGGTATTTCCTGGAATTAAAGTCATTCTCAATAGGAACCCCAGTATCACAAAAGATTACCACTTAGATTTCGACAGACTGTGGGTCATAATAAACATATAAAAGAGAGGGGAATAACTGCTCTAATTATAGGCATACCTAGTAAAATTTACAAACACTTGCCCCTAAAGCAAAAAAATTTACCAGGTAAAAAAGAAACTCTTTGGTTAGCGAGTCTAAAAAAAGGAATTGCGCTGTGAAAGGGTGCTTAATATAGGGCGTTATAACATTGTGGTAAAACTTTTGCCAGCACCTAGAATATTACTCCGCAAGTCTTGTCAGGAAAGTCCTTCGTTTTTTAAGGACCCTCATAAGCTAAAGCTATACATTTTATCCAGGTTATGCTAGTACTAAAGCAAGGGAACTCACTGTCTCTGCGGCGAATCATGTCTGAATTATATAGTAAAGAAATACGGATCCCAGTAAGAGCTTAAAAAGGGAAACTATTAAGGCATGCTAGATAATGACTTTGGTTTCATCCTTGACTCCAATTTTGTTAGTCTTCTTATTCCGTGCAGCTCTTTTATAGTATTAGAATTAAGGGAAGGAGCTGTACCTTGTTGCTTAGGAGAAGCGGTAGGAGCTATAGCCATAGAGATTATAATACCCGTGTTATTTGTCTTATGGATTATAAATGTTTTTATATTATACATACGTATTACTTATTAACTTAATTTAATTGTATTATATGTTATGTATTAATTACTTACTATAATAATAGATTTTTAAGGTAACGAATGGTATGGGGTCCTTAGGGAGTTTAAGGAGTATGTATAGATACTTTATAACATCAATATGACTTGACTTACTTCTAAAACTTAATTACTTATGACTTTTGTTTAGTACTGACTTTGCTTTTGTAACTTTCTTAGAGCGAGATAATACCTGCGCTCTTGTTAGAATTGTTAGAAGATAGGCATGCACTCTTTTATCTTTGTAAGGCGGGAGCTGCAGCTAGTGCCCAGTGTCTGTTCTTGCCTGTACTTCTTATAGTAATAGTATGGGTTAGATGCTAGTGTTCTTTTACAATCGTTATAGGGTAAATTCCTCCTATGTGCAGTTATTACTATATTAATATTATAGTTGTTGATTATACATGACTCCTACCGGCTGAAGGCTTACGAAAGGGGTTTATGCTTTAAGTATACAAGATAGAACCTCTATAAATATAACATAGGATAGGCACGCAAGCACTTCTTCTTCCCTACCTGTCTGTACCTCTTTAACTTAACTTAGACTTATAAACTATACCAAGGACTATAACAGTTTTTAGCGAGAGACCTATAGCCCCTGACACGGTAGAATAGAAACAAGAATTATCTAGTAAAATTTGATGATAAACAGCATATAAACGAAAATCGGTAAAGCTAAACAAGATAAATAAAGTAGGTTCAAAATCCCGTCTAAAAGGTATATCGCTTAATCTGTACTCGTAACTAAAAAAACTTGCGTGGTACTTAATTAGTTCCGAAAGCTTTAGGAAATCCGCTAAAATCTAATCTTGTAAGAAACGCTCTTAAATATATAACTTAGACTCTCCAGTAAAGGGGACTCCCAGTAAAGTACTTTATTCTTAAATTCTTCATTATATTTTCAATCAAATAGTATAAGGGAGTTGCTAGAGAATCCACATAAAAGGCACCCTGTAAAAGCTAAACCGAGATTCTGATCTATATAATCTATCTAAGCAAATTTCTCAAGTCAATAGTCCTCTTATTTCTTTTTGGCACGAGGTTTTGAGTTACATATATTACGTGTTTTCGTGAGTAGCCCTTTTGTGCTGTGCCCGCGTTGCCTTTGAAGAACTTATTAATCCGCAGTTTTACCTGAGCGGCAAAGTATTTCTTTAGTAATCTAAGGCTAAATTCCATTCTTTGTCTAGTAATAAATAACTTTGTAAGATCCTTGATATTTTAGTAGACAGTCTTTTAGAAAAGTTAAACCTTGGAATTCTAGTAAAGCGCTTTCTATATCTATAATCTAGTAAAAAGCCCTTAATAAATTTTATGTTACCTCATTGTCCTTGCTGTATACTTAACTAACTGGATCCAGAGTTTTCTATAGTAGTGAAATTAAGCACTTGTAAAAAAAAAGCTGTATCAAGTAGGAGAAAGGGAGCTTATCCGGTAAAAATCTTTTTTTAGTGTAGTGAGTGGTGCATGAACCCCTTTTGGAAAGGGATCCCCTTAAATATACTAAGAATAGCACTTGATTTTTATATACCTCTCGCAGAAGCTTCAAAACTGAGGAAGAAACAAGGTCTCTCTTTAAATTACCGGAGCTAAACAAACGCAAGACTTTCCGCGGCCCCCTTTTTATAGAGATAGAGTGGTATCAAATCTTTGGGTGTACCTCTATCCTCTATATTGTGGGTGGGAGATTTAGTAAAAAAGGAAAGTCTAAGGAGATTTCCTACCCGAGGTTTTAAGATAATTCCTCTGGGTCGTATAAAATCCTTAGAGGAACGCTTTTGTTTTGTACTTCTTCATTAGGTAAAAGGGCCATGTGCTATACACCAGTAAAAATGGAAATATTTCAGAGCATAAGACAGTAAATAAGCCTATAAAAGGTAGTAAAAAGTTGTTAGGGGTTCCCTACCCTGGAAACCCCGTGCTTACATACTTCATGCATTCAAAAGAGTACTCTTAAGTTCCTTGTCCTTGTTACCCCTAGTTGTTTGTTCAAAACCTTGAAAATTCCCGTAGTTTAGTAAAAGTTTTTAGATGGGTTCCTTTTTCGTATTGATTGCAGGGGGAGGTTTTCCGCTTTTTATACTGGATTTAACAGGATACGCTTTTGTTGCAAACCCCTGGCAGCTCAACCTTCCTTAAGTTTTATAGGAGTAGGGTCTTCTCTTTGTCTGTCATTTTGTCAACAAGGGATTTTAGATATGAACAAATTTTTCTTTTGCTGCGATAAGGGAATACACCTATTCTCTTGCTTGTTAGGCTGCAGTGCTATGTAAGTCCCTAAGATGGATAATTTGGATATCCCAAGCATGATATACATGGACTCAAAAATCTTACTACCTCGTCTATCTACTTTAGATTTCCAAACTCCAAAGTCCCAAACAAAAAGGGAACCCTAGATCCTTTTTTCGCTAGAATCGCTAGAAATTTTCTAACGAAAGTAGATGGATACGAGAAGCATTTAAGCGCTTATTATTTCTTACTTATACTTAGTTTCTAAAAAGGGAATTTTCCGTTTTTATAGAAGGTATAATTATACAGAGCAAGTCCAGTCAATTAGCACCCGGTACTTCCTTAGTTGTTCTAGTTTTTCAAAAAAAAAAAGTAGGGCGCGTATAGCAGCAAAAGCTCTCAAATTAACTGTAGGGGTAGCTAGCCCCGATACCAAAAGGGATTCCGGCTTTCGTTCAGTAGAGAAAGAATACTAGCAAGTTAAAAGAGTTGTCAAGTAAATAAAGCCTCCGGCAAAGTGTAAATGTAGCCATCCGTGTACCTTTTGATGGAAAGAATATATAAAACGAAATAGAAAAAAAGGGGCTTTGGAATACGGATTCCCCCTTAAGAAAGCTATTATGCGATTAGAACCCTTATCTTACGACAGGCCTTAATTGATTTACTTTAAGATATAGTTTAGGAAGCCTCTGTTATCAAATATATATAGTATTTGAACTCTTGTTACTTGTTACCGGGGTCCTTTTTTAGGGGCAGCTTCTGCGGAACCCTTTTGAAAGAAAGAGTAGCTAGGGCTAATTTGTTAATTTGGAGGTGTAGCGCTAAACTTAGTAAAAAACCCCTTTTGACTGAGTCGGGATATCTCTTATAATTTTGAGATATAAGTTTAACTATGAAAAATCTAGCACTAAGGATCACATTTCACAAGGAACGGGTTAACCTAAAAAGGACTCCAATTTTTGTGTTATATCCGCGTAAGGATAAAGTAAGAAGAGCTTTACAAAAATTGTTATTAGTCAAACTTCTTTATTAGGGCGCCCTTGGTATAGTGGCAGCGATTTAATGCAAGGAGTTCTGTCTCTTACTCTAACGGAAAGCTAGTAAAAGGCACGCTAGCTTAAAGATTAACTACTCTAGGTCGAAACCCCGGAGTATCTGTTCAAAACATTAGATTATGCGGAAAAGGTCTTAGGTTCAAATCCTGTCATCCCTTTAGTTCTTTAGTTATAGACTCTTTGCTTGCTCTGTTGCTATGAAGAAAACCTTCCTTTTTGCATGGATTACTTAGATTCTAATTTTTGTTCCTTTAGTGATAAATTGACATTTCAAACTTAGAGCTTTTGTTCTACAACAGTATAAGAATAAGACGTATTACACCTAGAAAGGGAATTAGATGCATAAAAAATAACAAGTTTTTGAAATACTATTAATAGTAAACTGCGGACACTCCTGTATCCCGGTAAGACAAATGTGGCAAAGAAAAGGAAGTCTGCATTAACTAGAACCTCCAGAACATTTTTGACAGCCCCTAATATGGGATTCTTCCTAGCAACCAGCACTGTTTAAAATTCGTGAATCACTCTAAATAAAAAAGGACAGGCAGAACTTATATAGAGCAATTCCTATTTATTTCCGAATCCGGAGGGTCCTTTGATTTCGTTTTCTATGTTAAGCGCATAACTTACCTTTTGCTTTTGATAGAGGAATGGTTGGATGTATAAATTACTTTCTTTTTAGACGGGGGTTTCTCCGACAATAGGGGTTCGCTAAGCTTAAGCTATTTCAATATTTAATGTTATTCAAATGAGCACTTAACTAGACTGCTATACCAACGCCGGCTTTAAGTTAACCTAATACCAGGGGTTAGTATATGACAATTTTGATAATAAAAGTTCCTACACACCCTTTTTGGAAACGGTTCCTCGCAAAACAATGTGTTTATCCTGCCAGAGAGCACAAGGCACACGCGGGGGCTTGCTAAGTTAAAGACTTCAGTACAAGGAACAATATAAAGTGAAAGGCTACCCTTAATAACGAATCCGCGAAAAACCTATTTCAGCACGAACTAACTCCTGTATCCTTGGCAGGGGTTATAAAATCTATACGCCTAGAGTAGCTCTATAAAAATCAAGTTTATCTGCTTTTATAAACACATTTCTTAGTTATGTTGGTAACTCCCGTCTTCTGAGAAAAAGATACCTGAAGAGGCCTCTCCTTTTATACGCTATCATATTAACCCAGCCAGTCCCTGTAAGGCTTGAACCCGCTTTTCTAAGTTATCTATGAACCTGTAAGTATCAAGTATATAGTAGCATTCAAACCTTTTTAGTTACAACTTCGATTTACCAATAGCCTGTCCTTTTTATTTTAAAGTTTATAATTTTTAAGAAACCCCACCGAAGCATATACATCCTAAACTGGGGATTTTTTCAAGCTTTCGCTAAATGTACTTAATTTTTAATTTTGGTTTTCTTATCTAGTATCCAGTCGAAAACCAGTAGATTGCTCTTAATATACTGAATCTATAAAGCAAAGTAGTAATAGGGCAGAGATACGAGTTCGAAATTGACATAAGAGTTCTCTCTTGTTGAGATCACAACGGTTCATTAGCAAGTCTTACGGGTTACCTTATTTAAGGCAAGGTCCATTCTCCATCTTTAAAGGAGCTTCCGTTATTCGGTTCACCAAGCCAAGGCGTCTACTAAAAATCTTGTTGGACACACAAAGGGGTCTAATTAAAAAGCATTTTCAAAGAAGAGGATCCTCGTCAATAACCGAATAAGCTAGAATTCCGCAAGGGGATGCTGGTTTACCCTCTCATTTTTATATTCATCTTGCTTAAGATTTTCCTTCAGGAGATGTTACAATTCAACGAATGAAATATTCAAGTTTTTACTAGGGAACTCTTGAGTAACCTCGGCTTGTGAAAGATTAATTATAAGAACTTCTACTTTTAAGGGGTTTACCTATCCCTACTAGTAGAGATTCTCGAAATTAAAGCAGTTCTTTTTTGTCTTTCTTTGTAAATCCAGGAATGCACAACACCCTGCCACAATTATGAGTCGATAACAAATGTGCGCCAGTAATTTAAAGGAGTATGGGGCCTTTTAATATAAGTATCCTGAGGATAAGAAGCCCTTTAAGCAATATTATTGTACCCTATTCTTTTTGAAATTAGGATTAGGAACTCACTAATTAGAGGTGTTTTTAGGCCTTAAAGAAAAAGCGAGTATCCCTAGTTACTAGCAGTTACTAGAACAACTGGATAAGTTTAATACTATAAACCGGGGCGCTAGCTTTTGTATCTAGAGTAAAAACTTTTTCTTCGCCATCTTTTTTCAAAAACATTAACGAAGGGTCTGCTTTTTGCTTTGGGATTCTCTCCTGCACTTCGATTTGATTTTAGTCTTTTTGAAGGGGTATACTGCTAGGTCTTACAACGCGAGAACCTTAACACTTTTAATAGATTTTATTCCGTCTATTTTCCTTTCCGCAAATAAAAAGAAAGGGAGCCCTATAATGCATTATACACTAGAATTCCCACAAGTGTTATTGAGTTGAACATTTCTGTGAAGATTTCTGACTTTCAGTCTATAGTATTGGTAGGACCTCTTGCTCTTTGTGCTTTTTGACACGGGAGTTTGATGTAGGTAGTATCCTAGATAGAACATACTTATGCTATAGACACTTTTTCTTCTTAACCTGCAAACCTTTCTTTAGAGGTCTTTAGCGCTAGACCGAGTTGCTTAGCCCTTTTTTGTATATGAGCCTTCTTAGCTGAGTCTTTGCAGTACTCTTCTTATTAGAATTAGGAAGTAGTGTATTATTCTATAAGGAGTCTTTTTTTTTTTCTATTGTATTACTCTTCTAGTCTATTTTGAGTCTTTTTATAGTAATCTACAGTTTTTATAGTTATATTAGTTTAAGGTAATTTTGGAGAAGAGCTGTCCACTTGTTGTTCCCCGCGTTTGTACTCTAGCTAACTAAAGAGCGAGGCCCTTCCCTAAGGGTGGGCAAATTTGAAAGAGATAGTAAATTGGCGATGCAAAATAGGTAAAAAACGGACTTTCTTGGAGTGTATTACTAGTACTTTTTTTGATAAAATGATAAAAAGATTCTAGATAGTTATAGTGATTTCAGCCTTTTTGTATTAAATCTAGATTCCTTTTTCTTAGGCCTTTGTTGAAAAATATTTAATTAAGGAGTTTTTCGACCCCAGAGTGAGGAAAAAGATCTAAAAATAAACAGAGGTCTTTGGTTTTACAAGATAGAATTAGTAGTACAAGAGAAATCATGCCCTCTTTTCTGGGAAAGTTTGGTCCTACTCTGGGCCATCAAGAGTCTTTGCTCTTTCCGCGGAGATAGTTATGAATATAGGGTTTACAGTTCCGGATCTAGCTTAAGGTATGTATAAAAAGGAGTGTCAAGGAAACAAAGGGGCAAATCCAAGTCATTTTAAATTTAAATAAAGAGGAAAGTGTAAACAAAATCTAGCGAGCTCAGCTGTAGCCCTCTACAAATTAGTGTTAACAGAGAGTAGGGAAATGCTTTTTCAAGGGGTTCCTGTAAAAAGTTTTCAATAAATGTTACAACCCTTAGGCCTTAGGAGCCACCTACTCTGAGGGGCTTGGGGTTGTATTAACAGCTTATAAAAAGATTGAAAGTCTATTCTCAGCAACTAGAAAATGAAAGCACTCGAAAAAGGAGAGCAATTAGGTCATATGCTCGACAAGCTAGAGTTTGCCGGTCAAAGTTATATACTACAAAACTTCTTTAAATTCCTCTTACTTTTACTAGTAGTTTCCTTAATAAAATGTAACTACTTTTAAAAGTAAACTAATACAACAACCCAGGTTACTCCCAACTTGTACAAAGCGGAACTATAATAGAAAAATCCGGGGCCCTTCATTAAAAGCAGCTACTGACTCTACAAGAGTATAACTTAGTTTAGTGAGAAGAGCGCCCTTATTAAACTCGAAAAAATCCTAATACGATGGACCTGTTTAAACAGGACTAGGACTGCCCCCCAACAGCTGTAACTAAAAAAAGATCCAGTAAACTTCCCCTTTTACGTACCTAATATTTTTACGGAGGCGCCCTCTCTAAGGAAACTTATGATGATGAGTAATGAAAAGCAACCCTAACCAAAAAATAAGAATAAGACGAGCGCTTTTCTGTTAACCCGAGAGTCTTTTTACTCACAAAGCAAGGTCTGTAGAGGATTCGATGGGAATTTTTAACATTATATATATCTGGATTCCCATAAGCCTTTTCTGGTTTAGATAATACCTAAATGAAAGCTTTTTAGAGCAGTTTCAACGGAAATTTTGTGTTGTTAATTCTACATTCTTTCTAATTTATTAGCATGTGTTAAAAATAAAAAGCCCTGTAGTTTTCTATATCATGACTGAGTTTGTAAGAAGCCCCTTCTATAGTATAGCATAGGGTTTCTATTAGCATCAACCAAAGTGACTTCGACTGAGGGTAGTGTAGGCTTCGCTGTATATGGATCGTCTTTTGACTTAGGAGTTTCCCGTTATTGAACTCTTGAGAAAATGCGGTAAGGGGAGGAACCCCTTAATAAAGAATTAGTAGCATCTTAACGGCAGACACTTTATCCTTAAGGAAAGGGCCGTGAGGTAGCTTTTTTCTTATTTTTAGAAATTATTAGATTCAAATACAGGCAAAGTTTTCCCCTTATTACTAGAGGGCCCGGAGAGATCCTGTAAATATATTCTCATTTCTATCTTATTTAGACCAATTAAGGTTTCAGAAAAAGCGAATAAAGTAAGTACTTCCGGATAGAGGGAGGCTAGTCACTAGTCGACTAAATTCTAAATTATAGCTCTTTTCAGAGAAGGTAACACTTAACAAAAAGTCTTACAACCGCTACTGAATTTAGTATTGCCTTTTCAAATTAAAAAAGGAGTCAAATCACAAACTGGCTCAAGAGTACGCCCCAATGAAAATAGAAATACCTCAGAGAATTTATCGTACTAAAGAAAAATTAACCTATCTCACAAGGAACCTTATTCAAAGGAGTCCCCTGGCATAAGAGAGGGGCTCTGTTATATATAAATATAGAGTTAGTCTTTATATGAGTATAGGTATACCTGCTCAACTCAACAAGAATGTCCTTTTTGTGCTACAGATAAAAATGTCTAAGAAATACTCTAGTTTATAAATAAAATAATAACGAGGTTCCCTTTTAATAAGTAATGCCAAGCTTTGAGTATACTTTTGGGATACTTTGATAAAAACTAACACCCACTTAATTTATTTGTGGTAGAAAGACAAGAATAGGTGCTTTACATTAAAGTCTTAGTACAGGCTCCCTCCGAAGTAATAGTCTACACCCGAAAAGTAAATAGGTATAGTAAATTTTTTAGATTGGGAAGGGTTTCTGGGCGTAATTCCGGATGTTAAGCCTAAAGTAAAAAAAGAGTAGGTTAGCCCCTGTTTTCCTGAGGATAAGTTCGTTTTTATGACGCTTCCTAATCTCCCCTCTCTTAGGACTTGTTAGTGATAATAAGAATGTGGGGTAGTGGTCCATTTTTTATTTCTTGTTGTTTGGCTTATATAAGGAATTTTATAATCTATTATCTTAAGGGCGGCTTTTCTATTAATGAGCTCCGTTTTCCGGTAATTCTGGATCTTTACAAGTCAAAGGCCCGCCTTATAAGTAGAATAAGTATCATGGCTGGGAATGTCCACAGATTTTTGCAAAAGTATTTTTAGGTAGTGACACTCAATTAGGGCCTTATAAATAAAATAATACAGCGCTGAATCTATTAATCCCAAGCTTTCGGAAACTTCTCAAAAATCCTTCTCTTATTTATCTTACGCGAGTTTATATTGTCAGACTTACCAAGTTACCCTCAACTACATTCTAGCTTGAACAAAGAAGTTTTTAATTTTTATATGTACCACAAGGCTTTTGTCAGTTTTGTTACATCTGAAAAGTACAAGGGCCCTGCGTGCTTTAAACTCAAATTATTTCTTGTCATAATTGAGAAAAGTTCCTGCCCTTGCTCCTGTCTCTGTTCCTGTTAAGTCAATCCAGTCCGGTAAGTCAGACAAGTCAACTAGGTCAATTAATAAAACAGCTAAGTCTAGGTCGGATAGGTAACATAAATCAAAGTCAAGAAAGAAGTAAAACAATTAAGAAAAAGGAAGCTTTTCTCCGAGTTCTTGCTTTTGGGAAGTTAACCTCATTGTAAGAGTTATCGAGGAGAGTTTTTACTCTATTACTGGGGCAAGCCTTAGGGGTTTTTTATATAAAATAAACGGTAGTCCAAACTACGGGCATAAAAAGGCTCTCTATTTTATTAAATGGACACTTCGAGAGGTGTGGCTATATCTCAAGGTTTTTTCATAAAGTAAATCTTAAAAAGGCTTTCAATTTCTTAGGGGGAGATGATACCGTTATATTAAAGAAAGCTATCTTATTCCTCAAGTTTTTTTGCTTTTTATACACACCACGGGGGCATTAAGAGCTCTACCTAGTGAATTTAAATATAGAGTTTTCTGCTCTGTGATAGCATATAGGGAATCCCGCAAACACCGGGTTATTGGGAATAAAAGTAAAGTAGGACAAACAAAATAGAGTTATACCCCTCGTCTTGCTTTCTTTCCCTCCTCCACTAAATCAGAACAAGATATAGTTTATAGTAAAAGTTAAAATTAAGAGAGGGCCCTTACCGAAATAGACACCTTGTTAATCATAGATTTCTCAAGGATAGAAGAGGCTGAATCCGAAGCTTTTTGCGTTAAAGGTGCGCTTTCGAGAGTATATAATCATTCAAGAACCCGTGTTCAGCAATTTCCGTTTCCGGTATCATTATCTAAAATAAGACTAAAGTTTTGCTCCGGATACCCCAACATTTAGAGGGGCCCCCGGTATCCTCAAAAAGGGAGTACAGGGTTAGTTTCCACCGGACTTTGACTGGCTAAAACCTTAAAAATCGAAATCTAAGAGGCACTTTAACTTAAAAAAGGAGATTCCAGGGCACCTCCGTTAAGCAATTATAAAGATACCCTATGTAATTTTATTCTCCTCGTTAGTCCTGCTCCAAGCTTTAGGAGAGTTTTGTATCTTTATTTTAGAGCTGTCTTATAGATACGACTCCTCTAATATGAGGTATTATAACTTTTCTACGTATACAATACAAGGAAAGGTTTTGATTAGAGTAGATAAAGTAAAAGCTCTAATATAATAAATAATTAGGACACGTAGGGCCCTTTTATTTTATTTAAGCGACATGAATCATTTTCCTTCTCATAAGGTAACTGACTTTTACAGCACATTCTTCTGCCATCTTTGTAAAGTACTTTTTTGTTTGTAGAAAATGAACGTGATGTCATTATTAACCGGCAGGAGAATAAGAAAGCCGAGGTTTCAGCTCTTACCCTTCCGAGCTCTATTCTACGAACTCTGTAATAGACAGG